>JADDOH010000993.1:0-38562 GCA_016648135.1 Agrypnia vestita | reverse complement strand
GTTCTATAAATCTGCGACACAAATACTTGACGTTCGACTATAAATTTGAGAATACACGACAACATAAAAACAATGCAGCTCGTACGACGACAGCTGAGGACAGGGAGAGGAAATATCGACGTCAAAGGAGCTAGTTTCGGGTAACGCCTGAATATATGCAATACCGAAGACTGTATCGTGTTTTTTTTTTAATATTTACTAAATTATTTTGCTTTATACCTAGTACTTTATAACAGTATTAAGGCGATCGTCCGGCAAAGTGAGCGAATTTCACAATTTTTTCTCGTATCTTCTCTTGCGTTTTTTATCACACTTTTGTATTGAAATATATTATTTTAAAACTTATTCATTAAGTTCCATATACTTCAAATATATCTTGTTAAAATGAAACACACTAAATTTTTTAATCAATTAATTGATTACCAAGACAATGATATTTTAAAAATGAAGAAAGTTGCTCCACTTTGTGGGCCTTTTTATGAATGAATGGCCTCGTGAGATGTCTTTTTTTTCTCAATAATATTACAAAGTTAATGATAAGTAGACAAAATTTTATAGATGAGATAGTCTATTATGAGTGGAATTGGTGAACGTTACATAGTGTAAAGTGATCACTTAAGCCAGCCGTATGATAGGTCGTAAGCCCTGTAAACACCCAAAAAAGACTTTTATACCTACCTTTCCTCATAAAAAATAGCTTCATCTCTATAACAAACCTATAATATATCTTTCTAACGTAAGTAGTGTTAGTTTTTTTTCAAATTTTGAAATGTACGTCAAAAATAAAACCAATTGGTAAAGGTATACTTCACTTGAAAGAAAATTTTCTGCTCTACGACACATTGTGTTTGTTTTTATGCAAGTTTATTATTTTATTTAAATACACGCTCTGAAAATAGAATGTGAAGAAGGCAAAAGTGAGCACTTTCAACACTGTTCCCCTTCTGTTCGAGTCAAGACCAGATGCTTTCAATCGCACAAATTGTAGAACATTGGCGACAAGTTGTAAATAATAAAGTGAATTTGTTGCAATTTTTTATTGCGTCCTCTTGTCCTCTTCATTTGAAATGAAACGGACCCACTTATGACAACACCCCATACAATTATCATTCAGGGGCCTAGTACCTATCACGTCAACTACTGCTTTCCATTTGTTTGGAAGAGTATCCAGTGTTCCAGTGGTGCAAATTAAACCCTCTTCCATGGTTTTGGTCATCAAAATACACAGCTCAACTCTTTCCTGGCTTATCGTCTAAGCTGTTATCAGCAGCCTTAAAGCAAACATTACCCCTTAGCAAATCGTTCCTCCGCCGAAGAGATCGCCAAATGACAACTATCCAACCCTATCATAAAATGGTAAAAATAATAATAATTTAATATTTATGGTTCATTATTAGAACAGGAGCCAACCTGGATTAATTGGCGATATTTGGGAATGTATATTACAACCAATTCATGTAAAAATATCTTTCTTCTTCTTTTTTTTTCGATTTTGATCTGTATTCACAAGTAAGTCCTGGTCTTGTGACGAGAACATCAAGCTCTCTCTCCATCTATTTGGTGGTATCCCTGGCGGTCGGCGCCCCTCTGGAATCCTGCGCATCACAGCTCTGGGAAGTCTCGTCTGGTCCAATCTCTCGACATGGTCCCTCCAGACATGCCTTTTCTGCCTGCTCCATCTTACAATGTCTTGTGTGTCGCAAGTTCTGCGAATTTCCGCATTGGGTACTCTGTCTCTGAGGGTCTTGCCCGCAATGGGTCTTAGAGGCTTATTCTCGGTAGTTCTGAGAAGGTGTTCAGTTCTCACCGTGTCTGCTCTTGTTTCGGTACCGTATGTATGATGTGTACATGAAAAATTTGAAACTTATAATGTTTTACCAATAAGGTAGTTAGTAAAAATGTCAAAGCTATAGAGCTGATGCACTTGTAGGCTTTAATAGGCAGCCTAGCCGCATTGAGTATCGTAGACTCTAAGGAATTGAAAATAAATGTATTTAAAAGAATGATGTCTATAGAAGTACGATGGATGAATAAACAAGGCAAGGGAACGTGTGTACAAGGTGATTTCTGGGAATGTGTGTATAAATATGTAAGAAGCCTATATCCAGCAGTGAAGAGAAGAAAGCTGAAGAATAAGCAGTGTACAAGAAAGAAAATCGAGAAGTAGATCGAGAGAAGATCGACGCCTTGCTACTCGTCCCAAAATTGCTAGGAGAAGGAAAGTAGTTCTCGCTGTAGAAGTAGAAGAAATAATGAGCCTATCGACTAAGAGAAAGATACGTAGGCGTACGTGTAAATATGTGTGGGTCGTCTTATAATTATTATGGCACTGCTCGGAGTCGCCTCGCCGTGCAGTGTCCATACTGAAATATAATTGTGATCATTCTTGAGATGACCTTGCGGCAAGAACCGGTCTTAGGAAGATCCATCCCAGCCATGGACCATGGACCGTTACTCCTTCCGCAAGAGCTCTTCTTTTTATTCTAAAACGTCGGCCCTGTTGTAAAAATGACCCAACCATCTCAACAATACAAAAACAGTACGCAAAAAATACTTTGCGATTTCTGCTTGGTGATCGCGCACTTGCTGTAAAAAACTGTCGAACTGCCCGAAGAAAAAAGAAAAAAACACATAAACACGATTTTGTAATTAATCGATTTATTTGATGAGATGTATGTAGGTGTACAACTGCGTACGTGTGGAGGTGTATGTCTGCACATTTGTAAGAAAAATGTGACGCTGAAGTCATGTGCTTGTGCGACACTGTAAAATAGCTCTTGGGAATATGGGTGGAAGTCAATGATTGCAGGAAGAAATAATATTTTCAAAAAATTACGATGGTACATCGGCATACGCCCTTAATCCATTCCAGATCCTTAGAATTATACCAAACAGTTTATTATGTATACCAAGCGTATATAAACATAACAAATAAAGTAAAAAGTTTAACCAATTCCACAAAAAAACTTCATTTTCTCTTTCCTGTCTCTTTTCCCTACTTCAATCTGGTTGTGAATCATCAGGTTTGATATTTCTGTACTAAAAATCTATCCAAATAACCTTGTTTCCCAAGAAACTCGCTTATCAAAATATGAACTTGAATTTTGCTTATCCAAAGAGCTTTGAACCTTGAAAGAAAATTACCCGGTTCAAATTTCTGCACGGTTTTAATAATTTTTTATATCCAATCGAATGAATTTTTAATATTCGATTTACATTACTTTCATGATACTCTAACGTTTTTCAAAAGGTAAGTCAGAAATAATTTAAATGCAAACTTTGATGTCGCTTATCTTTTTAACGGTTAATATTTCGCCCAATGTTTGAATAGTATTTTCTATTCAAAATTGAATGAAGAAATGATACTCTTCCGAAATTTTTAGTACTGTATATTCCTGTTTATTTCTTGTTAGATATCTTTCAAAACCTAGGTTTCCTAGGTTGAATGGCGATAATGGTGGTGTTTTTTAACTTTAACTCATTTTCACATACGTTGTTAGGACATTACTGACCTCAAGTTCTTTAATTATAAAAATATAGCCACGTGTCGTGGCTAGCGAAGAATGAATGAAAACACTGAAAATTAATTAGCGATTTATTAATTATCTAGGAACACGTTATTTATCACTTGCTAGAACTGTCGCTTCGCAATTTCACGGCTGAGCGCACCTGGCCGTCGTCTCGCGACTCGCTTCGCACTGAACGATCTGTCAAACACAACAACAAAAAGCGCCGCGGCGTAGTTCCGCATTTATACCAGAGAATGCTGGTATTTTCGTACTTTTTAGATTGTTCTAGTGTTGTCCTCGGTTGTTCCAGACGTTTCTAGACGTTTCCCGAAGGTTTAAGAAAATTGTATACTGTTCTAGATCCTTCGATAATGTTGTTCTAAGTGACATTATGATATTAACAAACTGACCTGCAGAATAGACAACATGCTTAGTTACTGTCTCGGATGTTATCATCCGGCGCTGTTGGCGCAATCTAAATCGGGCAGATGCATCCGATGTGACGTCACATGTCGTGTCACGTGGCACGATAGCGTGTCATGTTATGCGACACACCGCTGACCAATTAGAGGCGCACAATTTTCCGCTATTTAGCATTACACGTGTCGTACACGATAACTGTTCTATTTAAGCACTCACTTCAGGGTTAGTTACGCTAGTGTTGCCAGGGTGTAATTAAACATGACTGATAGTGTGCAGCATCGCCAGATTGTGTTATAATTGTAATGGCAAAGGTCAGTGGCACTAGAGGCGTGCGCCCCGTACATTAAAAAAAGGTTCGATACTCTATGAATTATGAATTATTTGTGGGGCATAAAATTAAAGGCAATAACATCCAAAAAAATAAAAAATATGTTTTGACTGCAGTCACCGAGGATTACTAATTTAGAATGTACTGAATTTTAGATGATGCAACGAATACTACTTTCACGAATACGAATACGAATATCAAGCTTACAATTCGGCGAATTCGAATACGAATAATTCAACAAGTCAATAAATAATACACCACTGTTCTTTTTTTAGAAGATATTTAATAATTAAAATTTACCACCGGCAAATTTTTTTCCAAAAAGCACAACATTTATTTTATCCGTTTGTTCATTCCCAGCGGTCAAAAATAAATATCACTTTTTTCACGCTTACGAGATGTCGTGTTATTAGATGAAATTATTTTATAAGAGTTAACACTTTTACACACATCGGAAATAAAATGGAACGTACAATACGTATTACAAAACAAAAACTAAATGAAATGAGCACCTAACCTTATTAATAACCCAACGAAACTAGACGAAAGAATTCATCTTATGCTGTGAAACAAGTAACAATTGATAACTGGAGAACTCATCCATTCCATTAATACATTCAATGCTAGGGGAATCCCCGATAATAGAGTGCGTAGGTGTGTTTGGATACACTGTGCACAGCCAAACCGTAATTTGTGTTGCGTTATGTTATAAATAGTTTATTTTTGATTTTCGTGATGATATTCGGCGATTACGAATATTCGTATTCGTATTCGTTGCATCACTATTATGTATCCATCCGTTCCAAAATCATGTTTCCTATAATTTTAAAGGATATGTTTTCTATAAACAACAGGAATAGAGGCGTCCGCGAAAGTCCTGGCACGATCAGATACTACAAGTATTTGAGGATGGCCCTGTTAAAAGCCTCAACAACCGTAGAACTTGTATGAGAAGATGTATGAATGTAGCCGAAGAAAAAGTGGTATGGACACAATAATATGGCATTCTATCATCTCCGCCTACCCCTACGGGGTAACGGCGTGATGGTTAGTTTGTTCGTTAGTTTTCTATAAAATGTCGAATTCAGTACATTATAAATTAGTAATCCTCGATGATTGCATTGCATTTTTTTTAGATATTGTTGCCTTTGCTTTTATACCCCACATTTGAATTGGGTAACTAACTGAAAAATTTAAATGATTTTTTTTATCATGACCAGGAGACCCCGTTAAAGACACCCGTTAAAAAGTTTATCTTTATATGTGTGCTATAACTACTTTTGTGGACATGATAGCACTTTAAGTTTGTATTAGATTTTCTAAAAACTTTTCTGTAAAATTGATCTGTTAGGTATCTCGGCTATGTTCGTTATCAAATACTTTGATTCGCAATCAATTATTTTGACAGATAAATATTTCACAAAAATCGAAAAAGTAAAAACTTTACAAATATAGTCGAAACTATTAAAATGTTATATATTATTTGAAATTTGGCCAAACCGTGTGCTAAACATGTCTTCAATTATATATTAATTAAATTAATTAATGTAGACGTATCCATGATGCATTGATAAGTCGTAAATACTTATAACAACTATCGAACGAAGAAAAGCGTTCTTCGGGTACATTTACACTGAGAGATATAATAACTTCCAGAAGAAGAAGAGCAAAATAATTTTGTAGTGACATAGTCCCTTCGTCAGGATATTTCGTCAGTATCCACTGTATCCTGAAGAAAGGACCACTGGCCTTAAAGCGTGTTGTTGTTTTCAATATATAACTGGTGAAAACAAAATACATTTTTATTAATTATGAAAAAGTAATATTTTGAAATTCAGTGCAAGACGGCAGGTAGCAGATGTGTAGGTAGAAAGAGATTACACTGGCGATAGGTATGTGCACATCAGACGAAAACGAATTTTTTATTTCACATATGAGAATTCTAGTATTTTGTGCAAAAGTTATAAAATTGTCAATATGTTCACTAGCCTAGCAAAATAACAAATTTGAATTGGCATCTCAACACATGGATAGATGTGATATAAAAAAAATCTAATGCGTAATTAAAATTAATTTATTCATTTACGTCAGACATAATACGCGAAAGAGATTTATGTTTTAATAAATATAAATGCCTATCGTTATATCACATTTATTTCTTTAAAAATCATAATATAATATATTTTATAATCTTTTTGGAAATATTCGCGTTTGTCTATTTACACGCCTGCTGACTTTACCAAAACACTGCGGAATATTATTAATTTTATTTTTTATGAATTTTATATTCGTAATATTAGGTCCTTACATATGAAATTGGCGTTTAGTATGGGAGGAACATAAAGCCGATTTTTTTTTTAATATAATATATTTATTTAATCAAAGTATGTACCATTGCTATCTATGCACTTTTGCCATCTCATAGGCAATTCATCGATCCCTTTACTAAAAAAACCATTCGGACGGGAATCAACAAAATCTTTGAAGGCGGTTTGGACTGCCCCATCGGAGTTGAATTTTTTCCTTTGCAAGAAGTTATCCAAATTTCGAAAAAAATGGTAATCTGTCGGGGCAAGGTCCGGAGAGTACTGTGGATGTCTTAGACATTCCAATTGAAGCTCCTCTAATTTGGTAGCCGTCTGTTGTGCAGTGTGTGGTCTAGCGTTATCATGAAGCAGCAGTGGCCTAGAGCGATTATTGTGCCGGTTGAGTAATGCAACGCAGCAGTCAACGCGCGTTTGTTGATTTGCTTCACTCAATTCGTGAGGTACCCACCTTTCAAGCTTTTTCACCTTACCAATTTGCTTCAAGTGGATTAAAACAGTTTTATCACTAACACCGCAGCCTGCAGCTAACTCGGATGTGATTTGCGATGGATCCGCTTCCACAATAGCCTTCAATTCTTCATTATCAACTTTGGTCTCCGGCCGTCCACGGGGCTTGTTCTGCAGGTCGAAATTTCCAGAACGAAAACGTTGGAACCAAAAACGCACTGTGTTTTCTTTTGCGGCACCGTCGCCATACACATCATTAATCCTTCGAGCCGTTTCTGCAGCACTGGTGCCACGGTGGAACTCGTACTCGTAAATAACGCGATATTTCAAGTTTTTCATTTTGTAAACTGAGTGACGCAAAGAAAAAAACAATTGAGGAAAAAACAAATGAATTATAATTTTCAAAACACAAATACATGAGTAAATAGCTGTATAAATTTGGATTTGGAATTCCTAACCAAAGAGAAGATATTTGAGATCAAATTTGCCAGTACGGCAAAACGCCAATTTCATATGTAAGGACCTAATATAACGTTGAATGTTATTAACGTAAATCTGCAAATATTCGTTGCATTACGGTCATACAAGTTGAATCAAGTTTCGATTTCGGTTCACACACATACACAACGATTTGCTAAACATATTTTATTTTTATTTGGGTTACGAGTTAACCCCACCCAAACGTAGTGAATTTTTAAATTTTAACCTTCTTTTTTTTGTTTTTTCGAGTGTACGTCTCTTTACATGCAGCTTGCCGGCGCCTTGCTTCCAACTTTGCTCATAACTTGCCTGGCGATCGCGTCTTAGTTGAGTAAAATGATGTAGAAAGATAAACAATTTAGAATAACAACTCAAGTTACCGGATATTGAAGTCAACAAAGTTATATAGTTAATATGGAAGGGTGAAAAATTCTTTCTGTAGGCAGTACACATTTATGTAGACAAATGAATTTTACACTGATTCTTATAAATGTATAAATAGTTATTTTGTACTAAAAGTCATCATATATTTTTTTATCTTATTGTAAGAGGTAGGACGTGCATGTTTACCAAAAATTGCATTTTTTTATTTATTTATTTATTTATCTTCATCTTGTTACATGACAGGAGATGGAGCCGCTCATCTCACTAGGGAGAACCTGTGCCGAGATGAGCAGCTGAACAATATAGTTAGAACAAAAAATAATATAGATATACAACAAAATACTATATAACTATAAAATTAATTAATTAATTAATTGAGTATATAAATATAAAATGTGGATAATAAGAACAGAATATACTGTAAAATACAAAAGCAATAGTGAAAGTAGAGTAATATATATAAAAATCATATGCATGGATAGTAACAAAATGTATATATAATAGCACAGTTAAAAGTATATTTAGGTATGTACCTATATAAGAGAATTAAATGAATGTTTGTGTATATTAAATAGTGATAAGAAATGAAGTTTAATGAGCAATAAATTATGATCTGTTTTCGGCAGTTGGGTATTTGTGCAAATGCAGGTGACAACAATGTCCTCTCCAATAGTGTTGTGTAAAAAGTTAAGAGTAGGGTGTCCACACTGACTATGACAGAATGGACACCAAAGACATTTGGATATCACTTCCATCAGTCTGCATAACTCCCTTAACCATTTTTTTAAAAAGTGACAGTGTTTGCACTCCTAATATTTTCGGGAAGAGCATTGAAGAACAAAGGAGCCTTGTAAAAAAAACTTCTTTGTCCAAACACTGTCTTGGCACTTATTGGCTGATACATTAAAGAAGTGGACATTCTAGTATGGTGCATTTGCTGGGTTCGCATTACCGGTAAATTGGTAAAAATTCAATATCGGTTTACCAATAATTTAGCAGTTACTACGAAGGTGTCAAAAAGTGAATATTATGGCATGATAAAACATTAAAATAAATAAAAATGTTCACATATTAATATTTACACAAAGATTTATTATTACATTATACACAACTTACTAACAGAAATTGGCTCCTTTTCACTGCATTTAATTGTATTCAATGCACTTCACAATTTTTTGACACTGGCCATTGACAGCTGTCATTGCTGCCTATAGGTATATGATTTTTTCAACTGTCAGTTTTTTACCGAAAATTTATAAGTTTTAATATTATCCAGTGTGAATGCAAGTCGCAGAATTGACGGAAGAGTAATGACAACGTTTATGTTGGAATGTTATTCACAGGCGCGCAAAGATTGATTGTAAATTTAAAAAATATTGATTTTATTACTTGTATATATCTAATTCTTTTATTTGATTAATTACACCAACACGTTTCAGAAAAACCTTTCCATCGTCAGGGTGTTGTATAACTGTCAATATGAAATATTAGAATGAAATGTTTTTTGTTTCTTGTTTTTTTAGATTATTTTAAAAATTATTTTTAAATATTATTAATTGATTACTCGCAATTATTGGAATTTTTTTTAGAATAGAGCTAGAGTAGTTAAATTTAATTGATCATTAATAATATTTTGTTTATTATTACATGCTTTACTAATTTCTAATGATTCTAAATTATTCAATTTCAGACCAAAATTATTTATGTGTAAAATAGAAAGTCCTTACTTTTTACAAAAAGAAAAAAAAGATTGTAAATTTACCGGGAGTCGAATCCGAAAACCTCGATGTGGGAAGACATGGGAAGTATGCCCATCAGAACACGAAGGTTGCGTATTTTTTATAGTTGGAGTTATACCTTGCACTATTGTTTTAATTGCCAGAAAAATATTTTTTCCGATTAATTCGAAGGCATGTTTTCTATCTATCAATACATCAATGAAAAATAGCCGCGATGTCTTGTTTTTGCGTGTTTACAAGCATCAAGGATGGTTTATTGGATAGGCTCGGCGGCCGGGCCGCTGGTTCTCACGGTCGCCCGTTGACCAAATAAAGCCTGCCCGACACCCACATTCCTCCCAGCGAACACCTTCAGGGGCGCGTTAGCACCATGCCCGATACACCTCCCAGCCATGCTCTGTCATGGCTCGCTGGCATGACGGCCAATCCGGTTCAATCTCTCAAATCCCTTCTGCAGTCAAAAAAGGTCATGGTGTAACCGAATTGCTTACCCACCCGATGGGCTAGTAAACCAGGTCTCCAATTAATACGTTTTAGAACGAGAACAAAAGATGACAATGTAAACTGTTGCACTAGAGAGAGATGGGGTGTCAGACAGCACGGAAGGTCCGTTTCACGGAAATTCAGCCATGACCTTATCCAAAATTTACGAATTTATTTATTTAATTATTGATAATAAACGCCCTAGTGAGCTTTTACAGTACAAGAAAATTAAAAGGATTTTTATATACCTAACATAAAACGCAAGATAAATGACCAATATGAACCTTTAAAATGAAGATAATTAAACCAATATACCAGAAAAATAAGATAAGAAGATAAAATAAACCAAAAATAAATATAAAAAATAAAATCAAAACATATTTAAAAGGGAAATGAACAATAATTAGGATACATTTAAAACATGCTGATAATGATACGATGCTGTGTGTTCTCTGTTCACACTTATGCCGTGAAGTGTTTGAGATGTGAATTTACAGACAGATCAATCAATCTCTCAAATATACGATTTGGGAGATTTTATTATTATCCAAAAATAAGCTGGATTGACAGAGTTGCAAATAGTGATAGTATTTTAATTGGTGACACACTAACCCTTATTTGAGATTGGAGATTGTTAACTGATTTCTCGCAATTCGACGGTAACTATGGGTACAAGATAGCAGTTACGTCTCAGTTACCAATCATCGATCCAATCAGATACAAATCTCAAATAACCGTACAGTGATCCTGCATTTAAGGCACAATTTAGAGCAGAAGAGGTCCTGGAAGATGAGGACATCCTAGCTAAAGAATCTGTATTATTTCAAGCTCTTGAAGAAGAAGAAGCAATAGTTTTCTGCGAGTCCTATTGATTATCCTTGTTATGTAATTTCGTCATATCCATCCGTTCAGAATATTTTGAGTTTGTTCAAATCTTTCAGAACAGTGCTGGATTTACGTCACAGAGACATTATTAATCAATTAATGTATATTATAGATATCTCACAGAGACGAAACTGAATTAATTATGGGAAAGTAGGTATAGAAGTCATTTGGGTGTACATAGGACTTATGACCTATCTTTATGGTTGGCTTAAGTGATCACTTTACACAACTGTAACATTCGCCATTTCCACCCATGATAGAATATACCATGCTTATTCATTTTTTGGAAGTTGTATATATGTTCAAATTGCGTGGAAAGCTTTCACATATGAGTTGTAAGCGCCTTTCCATGCGGCCTGTACAAAGCCATCTGTGAGGATTTAGGGGAATGAAAATGGCTTTGTACAGGCCGCATGGAAAGGCGCTTACAACTCATATGTGAAAGCTTTCCACGCAATTTGAACATATATACAACTTCCAAAAAATGAATAAGCATGGTATATTCTATCATGGGTGGAAATGGCGAATGTTACAGTTGTGTAAAGTGATCACTTAAGCCAACCAAAAAGATAGGTCATAAGTCCTATGTACACCCAAATGACTTCTATACCTACTTTCCCATAATAAATTCAGTTTCGTGTCTGTGAGATATCTATAATATACATTAATATCCATCCGTGTTGCGTAGCATCATGCAAATTCAAAATCTGCTGTCTATTCCATCATGTGATAGTATGTATCCGATTCTAGCGGCTACTGCCTACAGGAATTTTGTTCATCTTCTGTTTGAGAAACGCAAGAACGACTATAGGCCATGTTTGCGTACGCACGACTGATCTGATCAAGGAGGATGTTCCAACACCGTCCACCTGTCGCTAAACAACTTTTGGAGTGACGTCATCATATTCGCGGCCGCACAATAAATAATATCGATCCAGCTCGTATGTTGATGTTGGCGCTCAGGCAGAATTATACAACGATTATAGCCACTGATCGATGATCATGAAATTTTATTTTGCCTTACTGATTTTTATGCTGTGTTATTTTCTTTTCGTTGTATTTCTCCGCATTTGGTTATATTATGTTATTTTGTTATGTATTGCGATTTTATTTTTATGCTTGGCTATTTCTTAGAAATAAATTTTTATTTTCGTAATGCACCCCAGAGATAGTGAGGTGGTTTGTGCGATTTCCTCGCCGCGTCGTGCGAGTGCTTTTGCTCCTTCAGCGGTGTAGTGAGGAAATCACTTTAGCATTAAAACAGCGCCGATCTGGGTGGCGAAAGTGTAGGGCTGATACGGTAGCTTTTGCACGTTAAACGGCCCTGAGTCTGTGGTGGGTCCCACGTCATTGATCATTTTAAAAATTGATTTGAAAATTCATTGTTAAATTTTGTATATAAATCTATATGATGGTAATTTTAACGCAAGCCGCACTGTGCAAATATTTATACCGATTTGCTGATGGCAGTAGGCAGAGAGGATAGAACGCCACACTCTTCTATCCTGGCACACCACTTTTGCCTTTCCCATCTTTTCCTGCACGCTCCTCGGTTGTTGAAGGTGTAGCAGGGCCATCCACAAATATTTGTGTGATAGTGCCAGGTCTTTCGCGAACGCTCCCCGACTTTGCCGTCATGTCCTCGCTCATATGTTTTAGATGAACTAATCATCTCATTTCTTTTTGTACTACGCTTCAGTTAGCATTAGATTTATTTCTAGTTTTTATCGTATAAAATGAAAATTATAAATTGACCAACTTTTGATAAAATAAATAAAATTTAGAATATTTGTCCAAATTTTTCAAAGAACACGGAACTGGATTTTGTCCCAGGGGGACATCATTAATCAAGATATATTATAGATGTCTAATAGAGACGAAATTGAATTTTTTAATGGGAAAGTAAGTATGGAAATCTTTGGGTGTTCATAGGGCTTAAGACCCATCGTACGACTGGCTTAAGTGATCACTTTACACAGCATAACGTTCACAATTTCCACCCATGACAGAATACCACATCTATCAAATTTTTGGAAGTTGTATACCTATTTATGGTTTACAACCCGTTTCACATGTTTGTTGTAAGAAACATTAGCGCCACCGGCGTCCAAAGCATTTTCATTCCCTTATTCAAATACACATGGCACTAACGAGGTATCTATATTTTTTAGAATTTTTAAAGCAATATCCTTTATATGTGTAATGAAGTTCTAACGAATTATTAGCCTAACACTAGAAAACGCCATCTCTATGAGACATCAATAATATATTTTGAAATCATGTTTATTTTGCAACTTAGCTCCACTTAAATAAATAAATAGGAAGACACTAGTCCGCCCAGCACAGGAACCCCTAGTGAAGAGAACTAAAAACAAAATCACCAACAAGTACTTACTATTATATTATCTACTAGCTGTTCATACCCGGCGTTGCACGGGTTAAGGATTAAGATTAAAATAAATTTGCGAGGGTAAACAAAGTTTCGATTCGAACGGTATAGATTTGCATCGAAAATATATCAGGGGGAGGGTGAGTGTAAAAGAATAGCGGGGGAATGTCATCAATATTAACCGCCGAGTACTAAAGAATAATTTTCCAAGTTTTGAGTCCGATCGGTCAAACGGTATAGATTTGCATTGAAAATATGTCAGGGGAGAGGAAGGGGTAAGAGAATAGGGGGGAAATGTTGCCTATTTTATACGCCGGGTCCTAAAAAAAAGTATGCAAAATTTGAATTGAATCGGACAAACGATGTAGATTTGTATAGAGACATTGAGTTTTATAGGTATAGATGTTTTATTTTCATTTATTGGTTTTCTTATTATTTCTTATTTTATTTTCATTCATTGGTTTTCTTACAGCCATATCAATCAATCAATCTTGAAAAAAAACAATAATTGATGTACAGAGTTTTGGGCCAATTACAAGAAAACACATATATACAATCGATAAAAAAATAAGAAAAAACATGTCCAATAGTGAGTTTGTGTGAGTGTGTGTATTTGTGTGTTTATTTATTTATTTATTTATTTTGTTTTGGGAACAGTTAACAGCAAAACAATCTTAAAAATTTTCCACTGAATTTAAAAATTTACTTTAACATACATTAATAGCGAATGGAGAGGGTGGAGGGGAATGTGGGACGGGAGTAGAAGGGAAGATATAATAAGATTATATCTAAATAGAAGTTAAAAAAATTACAAGGGACTACCATCAGAACCTTAATCAAAACTGTAAAAGATCGGGGTCACCGTGCTTGAACCGTTTGTTGTTAATTTGAAGGTTATTAAGAAGCAATCACAAGAGAGGCTGTTATTTGAAATATAACCTTTATCAAGTAACTACCAAGTAACTGTAACCAGGGTTACAACTAGGAAAGGTTGTAGAACCGACCATCCACAATCAGAAGACTAAGTTTAGTGAACGGGCATTTGCAGTGGCAGGCCCAAAGGCGTGTAATAATAATACGGAACACAGCCGTAATAGAAACAGTTTTAAAAAAAAAAGACTTAAAACGCACCCTTTTGTAAAGTCCTTTCCATCAAATTAAATACTAGTGTAGGACTAAACGATGTTAGTGTAAAGCGCCTTTTAGGTGATTTTTTTACGAAAATGGCGCTATAGAAATTATCCATTTTTATTATTATTATTAACTAGCTGAGTGAAGAGAACAATCCTAAAATAAATGCGAAACAAAATATTTTGCGAGCGAATTCATTGAATTGAAATGTTCATGTTGCTCTGTGTCAATAATTGTTGCCTATTTTATTTTGTTTGTTTGTTCGCCACTTGCACTGTACAGGCCTAATCGCTGTACATATAACGTGTCTATTTTGTACATGACCGCATCCCATTTATATTTTGAATTTATGTACGTTGCTAGAGTAGACCGAAGACACTTGTAATTGGGAAACTAGGTTGCATTTGAAATAATGAATTTTTTTATGTATTTTGTTACTAGTGATTAGTTAGTGTCTCATTATGAAAAAGGACAAAGTGCGTGGTTCTAAGGACAGTCCTCGACGTTTGAAAGTGAACAGTGCGAACATGACTATTGAACGAACTATTTAAAAAAAATAAAAATAATTGACAACATTTTTATTTGTATGTTCTGAGAACACAGTGGATAATTGTTAATTAAGATAAATTATAGAAGTCTCACAGCGAAGAAGGTATGTACATGGGAAACGTGTATGGAAGTCTTTATAGAAATCTATATATACTATTTTAGAGGAAAGAACATAGTCCATAAGTCCATTTGAATATATATTATAGACTTTAGAAAATATATTAAACTTAAAAAAAATTGATGACATGTCAGTGTTCTTGCGGTGGAATTGGTGAATGTTGCACTGTCTAAAGTGATCACTTAAGCTAGCTCGTATAGGTCATATGCCCTAGGTCACCTTATTAGACTTCCATTTAGGTATCCCATTGAAATAGCTTAGTTTCTGTTAGACTCCTACAATTTATCTTAGTAAATAAAAATAACAATTGTTTTAAATACAGTGTTGTTATAACTGTACTTAATTATCCGTGTAAGATAGCCCGGTTATGTTTTCCTGGATGTGGAAAATAATTAATTGTGCGCGGGACATTCAGTAAAATCACTAACCCACTTACATCTCCTGCTGTGACGTATTTGAGACGTCAAGACCGGGAGGGATGGACACGTATTGTGCACCAAGCTCCACACAGATCAGGGGACCACGATGCTCTGAATTAAGCTCAAACGTCAAAAAAGAAGATCGCAGGTATCTAAGATGGTATTTCCGGCACATATTTCATCGAACTACTAGAAAAACTGGTTTCGTCTGTTTCGAAGTGTGTTTAAAAATTTCACAGTAATTATTATTGGTGTTCGTGGGATGAATGATGTTAGATTAGCTTAAATTAATATGCATAGTTTGAAAACGGTACCGTTTTCTCGTGCTCGAAATGACGAGCTGTGATTCAAATCACTGGTACGCATAAATCACACTCACTAACAGCACAGTATACTAAAAACAGTAATACGTCTTCATACAAACTGGCCGCTACCCATTATAATGTGTGCGTGCGAGCTCGGCGCCGTGTACGCACGCACTGTGACGCACACATTGACATAGAATATGGGGGCACAAGCCGGCTGCAGTAAGGCCCGTGCCTTCGGTGCCATTCGCGCTCGCAGCCGCCGCTTTAGAAAAAAAATGCGCTTCCTGAAAAATAATGCCTTTTTTTATGTTTGTGGTGCTTTACTAAAAAAGTGTGTTGATTATCACAAAGACTGAGATTTTAAAAGTCTACGTTGATGTTAATCAGCGTTCTTGCAATTTAAGTGCAGAAACTAGGTATACTAATTACAGAAATTTTCGGGTTTCGTGTCTACCTTATGCGTCGGAATCTCAGGCGCTACGCGAGTTAAAAGAAAGGGAGTAAAAATAAAGTGACAACCCTAGCGTCAACGCAAGAGTAGGCTAATAACTCGCCGACAGGCCGGAGATAAACTACTGTTCTGGGTATACTGTGCTAACAGCGACTGAGTACTGTGATTCTTGGTAGAAAATATTATCTATTAAAATGCATGTCTAATTTATGAAAGGATATTTTTTTTTATTTTTTTTTTTATTTTATTTATCTTAGATATCTTCGAATAAATTTTTTTAAAATTATTATTTTTAAGGCGTTTCGAGATTTAAATTTTAGGGTGCAACGAAATGCGTGCGCATCATGGAGCGATATTTTTTGCACGAAGGAGTCCCGACTCACAAATCGAAATCTGTGATAGCGGTTTCCAAGTGATGATTTAACCAATAGCAATCCTAATGCGCGATGACGTCACGTCATTTGATAATGGTGTAATGAAAATTGCTTATGCTCCGGGCGCAGTTATAGTTGTTCATTTTCTGTTTGCTGATTTAGTTTTAGTAATATGTTTTTAATAAGAACTGTCATTGCGTTGGAATATGGCAGGACAGAATGCGCAAGCGCATCCAGCGCAAGGTATACAACACACCACGTGGGTTTTATGTAGGTATACCAAAGAAGTATAATTTATAACGCTCGTACATAAGTAAAAACAGGTGCTATGACGAATAGTATAAAAGAATCAGAATTAATTTACGTTCTTCCCAAAGATTTTTCAAACAGCTTTTTCATTTTCTTAAAAATTTACTGCAACTGGTTTTTGCATTCAACTATTCCAGAATGTCATTAAAATTGATTGCTAATTTCTGTTTATTTATTTAGTATTATTAGTCATATTATTGTAAACGGTATTGTATTGAGTGAAGAATGAAGGAATTAAACATAATTGTAATGCTGCCTGTAGCGTAATAGACAGAACAACGAATGAATCCCTGAGATGGTTTGACCATGTGAAAAGCATGAGTGAGGAAATGATGGTAAATAAGATTTATGAGGCGGGTGTTGAAGATATCAGAAGAAGAAGGCGACCGCGGAAGACCTGGCATGACCAAATAAATCAAATATTGGAGGATGGCTCTGTTTGCAGCTTCAACAACAATAGTGTGCACGAGAAGATGTGTGAAAGTGGTGTGCCAGGATAGAAGAGTGTGGCGTTCTATTCTTCCTGCCCACCCCTCTAGGAAACGTTGCGATGATTAGTTGGTTAGTGATTGTAACTACCGTTCTCAATCACAGAAATATATAGTATCGTTCACATTTTTATTATTAAATTAATTAGATTTAATAAAAGCTATTAAAAAATATAAAAACATTTATGATATACGCAGGTTGGAGCTTACCAATAAAAAAATGTCACGAGAGTCTAAAAAAATGGTAACTACGTATTCTTGAAGTCTCTCGAACAGTCCATATGGATCTAGAATCGACTTCGCTTAACATAATCCCAGAATTATGGAAAACTGGTCAATCCTTGGCGACACAATAATTATGTTTAAAAGCGATGACAAGCGATACGGTGCGGGTGAGTACTTACGTGCGAAACTGAAAAACGTGGCGATAGACAAAAGTGCACGCTAAATTTCTGCGAACGACGATTTAAAAGCGGACGGTGGTCCGATTAAATTCGTGTCCAGCAAAATAATATATGTAATAAAATTTTAATTAATTTCCAATATTTCATTAGACTCCCACAGCCACGATCCCGTGAAAATATAAAGGTGAATATACAATGAACTCCGTTGTGTTGGGTCAGCTAGAAGTAAAGCTTTGCAATGAAATGTGGAATAATTGTGTCGTGTTACCGCCGGAACGGTACATTATATACATGATTGATTTTACTGTCAGAAAGCGTTCTTTTTTACTCCCTTTATATTAACTCGTGGCGTCTGCTTGCTTGCTTGCCGGCTTGCCGTCAAAAAAAACTTTGGATCAATTTTTGACCCTTTTCCCGTGATCCAATCGAGCTGAAACTTGGCAAGTAGACTCGTGGCGACGATCAAGAAGATCTATCAAATTTTCTTTAAAAAAAAATAATAATTATAGTATAATTTCGGATTTTTAGAAAATTTATTGGTTTTTACAAATTGGAATCATTAGGAAAGTTTGATTAGCAACGGCGGCCCGATAACGTCGCGGAATATTTTCTAAATTTGAATTACTCCGTCGGTATACATAACAGGTACTTCACTACGAATGTCGAAAATCTAAATTGACTGACAAATGTTTTTAGAATTTAATCTTCAAAGCATGAAGTGTCTTATCAAAGCTCAAAACATCTGACATTTTAGAAATATATTAAATTACTGTAACTTTAGTGTTATGTTATATGTTTTAATTCGTCTGTAATTGTTGTTATATTTTACAAAGAAAGGAAGTGTAATAAAAACTTGGATTTTATAGGTTAGGTTAGGTTAGGTTAGGTTAGGTTAGGTTAGGTTAGGTTAGGTTAGGTTAGGTTTGTTTTTAGAATTTGTTTTTAGAATTTAATGTTTTTAGAATTTAATCTTCAAAGCATGAAGTGTCTTATCAAAGCTCAAAACATGTGACATTTTAGAAATATATTAAATTACTGTAACTTTAGTGTTATGTTATATGTTTTAATTCGTCTGTAATTGTTGTTATATTTTACAAAGAAAGGAAGTGTAATAAAAACTTGGATTTTATAGGTTACTTTTTTTTAAGGTTCGTAAATTATGTTTCCAATATTGAAAAATATGTTTAACGGAAATATTGGCCAATGCGGTAAAGTATCAGTAGCTGCCCGCATGGCCAAGCGACCATTTTTTTTCTGCTTGTGTAATTTATGATTATTAAATTTTATACTATTTTATTAGGGTACGTATCTACCCTCGAACACAAAATGGCGATCAACAATTTTCACCTTCAAGTCCCCTTACGCCCTTCCCACAGTTTTACAACCTGGCGTATCATGTCTAGACACCCACCCACACATACACACATAGGCGCCTCACTATACTATATCACACACACAATATTAACTTCACCAACACTGAATCAAAATACTACGCGAACATCTTCAATGGACCTAATTCCACTACTAGTTTTAAGCGTAATAAAATAAAAAATTATATTTTGTATGATCAAATGATTCACGCTCTTATAAATCCTTTGTATTTTTTTATCAAGTGCCGTCATTTTATACGCTCGAATTACGTTTCTTTTGTTTCAGTTGGGACAGATCTTATGTGCTCAAATATGCGGTTAATGTGAAGTAGGCGTCAAGTTATTTCTTCATCTTGGTGAGGTGATAATGAAAGTGGCTGTTAAAATTACAGGCTTTGAGTAAAAATAATTCAATCAGGCTTACCGTGTTGCCAAATGATTTATGAAATAATTTGATCCCTTTTTATAGTGTGGTGTGCTGGTTGATTTTTAAGGTGGAGATAGATCATCAGTGATATGTCTTACTAATGTTCTCACTTGTTAATCAGTTTACGTGGGGATATCCTGAAGCGCATGTTTATTAATTTTAACCCGACGATTATAAATAATTAAAACCATCTAGACGAAAATAATCTTGAAAATGGAAAATGAAGGAAAATATATTAAAATACATACAATTTTGATGAACAAAGCAAATTTTAGCGTAGGGGAAAACAAATTGGATGCAAGTTTACGATGGGGACGAAATATATTCGCGCATATATTAACTAGTGATGCAACGAATACAAATACGAATATTCGTATTCGCCGAATAGTAGATATTTACCGAATATTCGTATTCGCCGAATATCATCACGAATATTAAAAACAAACTATTTATAACTGAACGCAACGCAAATTACGGTTTGGCTGTGCACCGTGTATCCGAACAAACCTACGCACTCCGATATCGAGGATTTTCCTAACATTAAATGAATGGATTTCTTGATTTCTCAAGTTTTCAATTGTTACTTGTTTCACAGCATAACATGAGTTCTTTCATCATGTTCCGCTTTCATTGTTATGAATAAAGTTAGGTGCTCATTTTATGTAGTTTTTGTTTTGTAATACGTATGTTCGTTCCATTTTATTTCCGTTGTGTGTAAAAGTGTTAACTCTTAAAAAATAATTTCAAATTAAATCTCATATAACGACGTGAAATGTAAGCGTGAAAAAAGTGATATTTATTTTTGATCACTGGGAATGTACAAACGGATAAAAGAAATGTTGTGCTTTTTGAACAAAAATTTGCCAGTGGTAAATTTTAGTCATTAAATCTCTTAGTAAATAAAGAACAGTGGTGTATTATTAATTACCTTGTTGAATTATTCATAATCGTATTCGCCGAATAGTAGGCTTGATATTCGTATTCATATTCGTAAAAATAATATTCGTTGCATTACTAATATTAACAGTTCGTTGTACAGGTACAGTACACTATACTATCTATATCTCTCTAAGCAAAGAACACCAGTCATCAACTTATTTTCTATATAACTATATGTATATCTTCTTTTACTTTGAGCGCTATCTTCTTTTTTTAATTTACGCTTCAACAGGCCAAGAGGCCCATTTACAGAAGCGAAACACATCACAAAACACCCAAGCTGAATCGAACCTAGAACCCTTAGTGTGAGAAGCCGGTGTCATACAAACTGGGCTACGAGTGCCGCTATTATCCATTAGTGTTGATGTATGCGTGTATATGAAGAAATTTTTCGTTAAGTGGCACGGTGTCATTCCTCTATTTATTAGGTCCTTACATATGAAATTGGCGTTTTGCCGTACTGGCAAATTTGATCTCAAATATCTTCTCTTTGGTTAGGAATTCCAAATCCAAATTTATACAGCTATTTACTCATGTATTTGTGTTTTGAAAATTAGAATTCATTTGTTTTTTCCTCAATTGTTTTTTTCTTTGCGTCACTCAGTTTACAAAATGAAAAACTTGAAATATCGCGTTATTTAAGAGTACGAGTTCCAACGTGGCACCAGTGCTGCAGAAACGGTCGAAGGATTAATGATGTGTATGGCGACGGTGCCGCAAAAGAAAACACAGTGCGTTTTTGGTTCCAACGTTTTCGTTCTGGAAATTTCGACCTGCAGAACAAGCCCCGTGGACGGCCGGAGACCAAAGTTGATAATGAAGAATTGAAGGCTATTGTGGAAGCGGATCCATCGCAAACCACATCCGAGTTAGATGCAGGCTGCGGTGTTAGTGATAAAACTGTTTTAATCCACTTGAAGCAAATTGGTAAGGTGAAAAAGCTTGAAAGGTGGGTACCTCACGAATTGAGTGAGGCAAATCAACAAACGCGCGTGGACTGCTGCGTTGCATTACTCAACCGGCACAATAATGAAGGGATTTTAAATCGAATCATTACCTGTGATGAAAAGTGGATCCTGTACGATAATCGGAAGCGCTCATCGCTATGGCTGAACCCTGCCGAACCAGCCAAACCATGCCCCAAGCGAAAATTTACTCCAAAAAAGTTACTTGTGAGCGTTTGGTGGACTAGTGCTGGTGTCGTTCACTACAGCTTTCTTAAATCTGGCCAGACGATTACGGCAGATGTCTATTGTCAGCAACTGCAAACCATGATGGAAAAGCTAGCGGCTAAACAACCGAGGCTGGTTAATCGCTCTAGGCCACTGCTGCTTCATGATAACGCTAGACCACACACTGCACAACAGACGGCTACCAAATTAGAGGAGCTTCAATTGGAATGTCTAAGACATCCACCGTACTCTCCGGACCTTGCCCCAACAGATTACCATTTTTTTCGACATTTGGATAACTTCTTGCAAAGGAAAAAATTCAACTCCGATGGGGCAGTCCAAACCGCCTTCAAAGATTTTATTGATTCCCGTCCGAATGGTTTTTTTAGTAAAGGGTTCGATGAACTACCTATGAGATGGCAAAAGTGCATAGATAGCAATGGTACATACTTTGATTAAATAAATATATTATAATTTAAAAAAATCGGCTTTATGTTCCACCCATACTAAACGCCAATTTCATATGTAAGGACCTAATATAAAGAAGCGACTTTCAAAATCTACGTTTGAATTAATAAAAAAAATCAGATATTGAACAAGATGATTCCAGATTTTTAAATTAGAGCATTGAATATTTCGGAAATAATTATCCAGCATACACGTATTCGTATTGTTTTTGTCCCAAGATCGATTGTAAGCAATAGTAGTTCTCACGGATTGTGTTGTCATTCACAAACTACTGCATCTCTGAATATCTATCGGGTTTGAGGGGTGACCATACTTCGGACATGTGCTCGATTAAAAAATATATATATATTTGGGATGTCAACTTTTTTGGCCACACGTTACGTTTGTACGCAATATACAAACTGAAATTTTATCTTCTTTAGGTCTTATAAGATTTTGTGAGTTCTTGTGTCTAGATGTTTCAAATATGACTGAGAAGGATTTTAAGTAACCGCCAAAGAGTAAGATATTTAATTAAGGATAAGATAAGATATTACAAGCAGGAGTCGTAACAAAAGTAACTAATTTTGTTTGTAAAATTTCATCAAAGTCGTGTAACGGTATATTCTTCAGGAATGTTTTTTATTCCCAATTAAGTAAATGTGTTTCTTTTGTTCCTTTGTTCGTTTTTCCTGTACCAGAAATCATCTTATTAAAATATTCCAAAACATATTTGTCATCAAACATAATAATTTTCTATCTATCTGTCTGCTAAATGAACTACATTTAACGGCCGGAGATGGGGCCTGAACCCCGGGCCAGCAAACCCGAACCGACCGCTTAATGCATGTTGCTACCGCCGCCTCTCTGTGGACCGCAAAAAAGGTATAAATATATACTAGGGCTTAGCAATGACGTGAACCATTTCAAATTCCGTCCAGCACAATCGCCAGGGCTTAAAATAGTAGCATTAACTGCCGGCAGGGGAAATATTTAAAAATAAGTTTAAATATATTGATAAAAGTATTACTACTATTTTATGGGTGTCTTTCTTTAGAAACCAGCGTGTAAAAGTACCGTCATTATTGACGGGTTGCAGATAGTTTTGAATAAAACAGATACAAACAAAAAAACAAAGAAGAAATCAATAAGAGCGCATGATATACAGCTCTTCAAAATGTATTTTATTTACGATTTATTTGATTAGTGCTGAAATTGCACAAAAGTAGGTCTTGTTTATAAAAAGTATCCGGGTTACTTGCACCCTTGACCTCAATGTGCATTTTTAGTTTTTCTTTCTTAATCCGAAGTCATCAGACGTCGGAAGAGTGGAGAAGGCCGCGCGCGCCCGGTGCGCGGAAATCTCTTCAAAGTGAAAATATTCATCTTAAAATAAAAGCTGACAGCAAAACTGTGCCAAAAACAAAATACTCAAAGCGTCAACGTTCTAAAACTTTTTCAATATGTGCGTTCAATCTTTGTCAGCGGATTGACAAAATATATTTCACATTAAATTTGATTGTCATTCAAATTTTCGTGCCGTTCAGGTATCATTTTTATAAATCAATAAAATTCTCATATTTTCAGGTGCCTCGTGGCTTGTTCAATTTTGAAGAGAAAGTATTCAATGCACTTTAGGTGATATTTTGAATTGAAAAATTATTGAAATAAAATTGAAAAATTATTGAAAAATCAATAAAATTCTCGTATTTTCAGGTGTCTCGTGGCTTGTGCCAATTTTGAGGAGAAAATATTCAATGCACCTTGGGTGAAATTTTGACAGTTACGGAGATAAGAGACATCGAAGTTTGCATTTTTTTAAAAATATTTCTGACTTATTTTCTGTAAAAGGTAAGGTAAGACTATCAATACAGTAACGTATATATAGATTATTAAAAATTCATTCGCTTTGATACAAGTCAAATAATATTATTAAACCCTTACAGAAGTATTATTTTTGTAAGGTTTTTGTCATTTAATTTGATTTGTGTGTAAGCATACGAATTTTTAAAATTCCATATAAGCTACTGTTGTTATATTGTCTTACAAAAATTAATCCAGAAATATTGAAAAGAAAATACAAATTTTGATTTTGCTTATCTCCGTAGCTATTGTCATTTTACCCAAAATGCAAAGAATATTTTCTATAAATGAAGAAGACTATCCCGAAGTTTTAGCTACTAGCTACTAAAAACCCTGTATAAAATGCTTGAATTGAAAGTTGAAATGACTTAACCTATAATATATAAAATGTATAATTATATGTATAATATGTATATTATACTTTTCACGCATTTGTCCCTGCAATAAGCCGTAACTGGAGGTACGTGCTGTAACCGGTTGCTTACAGCGCGTACCGTTGAAGTAACATTTGAAAAGATATTTTGTTTTTACGGGTACTGCAGATATTGCAAACATAAAACTAGTAATAAAGGAATAAGAATATTGATCGCACGTATTCGCAACAAGTCTTATATGTATAGGTCTTTTCACATAAGCTTGCAATTGAGTTAGTGTGTTTCTCTGTGTTAATTTTACGGATACAAGAGGGTTGTATCTGTAAACTTAACACACGAAACAATGCGCGTTTTATGCACTATACCCACACTGACTCAAATGCAAGCTTATATGAAAAGACTTATAACAAAAGACAATTTTTATGGGCAAATAGCCTCCTTAAGATGATAACTGAGATCAAACGACTAAAAATAAATTCAATGAACGATGAACGCTTCAAAAATACAAGTAAGCAATACCCAATTTTTAAATATAAAGGGGTGCTTTTTTAAAGTTGCTTATAAAAATGAAATAAAACACATAATCGTGGTAATGCCCATGGTATTGGTTTAATTGGGAAATAATTTTATGCCATTAGTATTTAAATGTAGGATTTTTTTTAGAGGTTTGATTTCAAAAAGGCAGCACCTTTTCCAGAGACTGTCTATTTGGCAGTTGACAGCTGATTTGTGCTCACTTTGGTTTGTCATTTCACCATGAATAGACTTACGCCAGAGTAGTGCTTGCAAATTTATTTCGAAAATCGTGGCATCGTTATCATATTAAAACACAAACGGCATTAAATTATCTTTTCACTGAAGCCAATGCCAAGATTTTTTGTTTTTTATATTATTTTTAAGTTCGTTTTACCACTAAGAAAATAAATATATAAATTTAAAAAAATGCAATATTATTAAAGTGTAAGTGCTTCTCCAAGCGCAAAAGTTGTATTTTTTTGGACAGGTACAACGATAGTTTTAATAGTCAAGAAAAGTGTGAAAAAACTGTACGTAATATTAAATAATAATAAAATTGAAAAAAGGCAGTTAAGTAATTGCGCGAGCCTTTAAGGATTGATCTGTTGAATCCTATATTCACCTTTATTTTTATTCACTGTATTATTATTTTTTAATTTCATTAAGTCCATGCAATACATTTATTTTTAAAAATGTATATTGATGTTACACGTGTATTTAATATTATTCTAGTGGAAAGGATCTGAGCCGAAGAATATTTAAAAGTGGGCAGCAGAAGTCCAAACATCACGGAGAAGGAAGATTGGGTAATAAGCTCGATTAAGCTTATAGCGTCATTGAAGAAGTAGAAAATTATGAAAACCCCATTAATTAAACGTTAAAAAAGTAACCCATAAAAACCAAGTTTTTATTATACTCCCTTTCTTTGTAAAATATAATAACAATTAAAGACGAATTAAAACATATAACATAACACTAAACTTACAGTAATTTAATATATTTCTAAAATGTCAGATGTTTTGAGCTTTGATAAGATACTTCATGCTTTGTGTAGTGAAATACCTATTTTGTATACCGACGGAGTAATTCAAATTTAGTAAATATTCCGCGACGTTATCGGGCCGCCGTTGCTATTAATCAAACTTTTGTAATGATTCCAATTTGAAAAAACTATTAAAAATTTGAAAAATCCAAAATTATACTATAATTATTATTATTTTTTAACGAAAATTTGACAGATCTTCTTGATCGTCGCCACGAGTCTGCTTGCAAAGTTTCAGCTTGATTGGATCACGGGAAAAGGGTCAAAAATCGATTCAAAGTTTTTTCGACGGCAAGCCGGCAAGCAAGCAGGCAGACGCCACGAGTTAATATAAAGTGAGTAAAAATTCATATAAAATTTACTGATTATTTGAATAAGACTGAAGAAATTAGTTCATCGGAATAAAATCTTACTGAAACACAATTTATTTTTTGTAAAGTACTCGATTGATCGCTACAGTCTGGCGTTTGTACGGGGAGTGATTTTTCCGATACAATTCCAATATTTCCAGACCGGTACTCGTTCAGCCAAGAAGCCGTTTGGATTGAAGAATTGTGCATTTCAAGGAATGTCTGCGTTAGATTGACGGAATCGAAAGAATTGTCTGTCTTCTGTCTATCCGTCTCTTATCCTTCTTCTGTCTATCTCCCGCCCTTCGCCTGTCTGTTATAATAAGTATTACCCCAGCAGATGAAACCAATTGAAACTAACGAGAAAACTCATTTAACAGGGTGACGGATGAAGGTATTACGTATTAAGGGAGACTGGAATATTTAAAATTAAACAATTTCTTTCTTGCGTCTTACTACTTTTAACTTTCAACATTTGTTTGTGGGGTATAAAAGCAAAGGCAGCAATATCCAGTCATTGAGGAGTAGGTACTAATATATAATGTATCTACTAAATTCGAGGTTTTATAGGAAATATAGCGTAAACATTTATAAGAAACATGATTTCGCTTCCAAAATCATGTTTCGGATAGATATATAAAATCTAGAATAGTCATGATAACAGATTTTGAAATAACCTTCTTTAATGTAGGTACAAGTCTAGTATTACCGAAAATAGTTGTTACGCAAATAATTGCATTTTTATCTCCCTATTTTTAATTTTGTGCTATGATGCCCACAGGTATCATGGCGTCTACGTGACGTCAAGCCTAAGTAAATAAATATTGCTATGTCTGTGACAACAATTAAGAGATGGCGATGGTTGGCGTGACGTCATTGGCCGATTGCTACTTTTATTTTATTGAAAATCTTATTAATCTCAATGTGTATATTAATATTTTTTTAGAATCCTTTTAAAATATTTTCTTCTTTAAAATCACTTGTTCTTTAATTCTTTCATAATGTCATTATGCCAATTCAATACATTTTAAATTACTAATCCTCGATGACTGCATCCAAAATATTTTTTAATTTTTTGTATATTGCTACTTTTGCTTTCATAGCCAACATATTACCTATGACTTTTTGTTTTTATATTGTTTGTATTATTTCATTTTTGGCCATGCTATTACAATGTACTTTGATTGTTACTACACTCAAATATTTTTGTTAAAGTAATACCTTTATGATATATTGTATGCTTAAAATCAGTACTTATAATAATCAGTAAATTTACAAGTATTTAATAGATTTAAAATCAAGTACGTAATGCGATAACGACAATGGTATTGGGAAATTGTAGAAATTAGGGCATAGAATAATTATGGAGGGTGGTAAAGTACTTATTCATCGTTGCAGATTACAAATGTAAATAATAAACATGCTAGTAAGTTATAACAATCAGTCAACGACACTGAAAGTCGAGGACTGTTGGAAAAAACTTATTGTGCGACTATTTTTTTTATTGACATAAAACTGTTTATAAACTAAATAAATACATAGCGAATTGATTTATACACTGACCAAGTATAACAGACTCACACATATACGTGGAAAAAATACCACAATTTAAAAAAATTGGATGACTGCCAAAATAACAAAAAATTTTAATAACGTCTAAATTTTTGAAAATAATCTGGCAAAGAAGTTGTTTTTTTTCCTTTGTTCACATTTTGGGAATTGGCGATAATTTCAATTAATCGACAGCTTCGCAAATTTAGTACGTAGTTTTTGCCTTTAATAAACAATACGTGTTAACAGAAGAAAAAAGGACTAAATTTGCGCCTCTCTACCAAATAACAATGAGTAAAAAAATTTGAAACGAATTTTGTTTAAAAATATATTCCCGATTCCACCAGTTTTATTTAAAATAACTTTTATATTTTGTATTAAATTTTGATTACACTATATTCGGCGGAGCTTCGGAAAAATCAATCGCATTCGTGAATTTGCAAAACTTATTTGATCGAACGTAAATTCTTGGATATGTTAAATTCCTATTTTCCTCAAAGAATATCCAGAATATTGGTAATTTCTTGGATATTTTGAAATCCTAGCATTCTTTCTGGAAAAAAATCCATTTATGAATTATAATATTTCCATTAATGTATATTATAGATGTCTCACAGAGACGAAACTGTATATTTCTTTGTATTAAGGGAGAGTAGGTATAGAAGTCTTTATGGGTGTACATAGAACTTACGACATATCGTACGGTTGGCTTAAGTGATCACTTTAGACATATGTAACGTTCGCCATTTCCACCCATGATAGAATACCATGTCTATTAATTTTTGGAAGTTGTATATATTTCAATTATACGCCACGTTTCACATGTGACTTGCAAGGATCCTCACCGCGGCCGGCCACAAAGCTTTTTTCTTCCCCTTGAATGACCACAGATGTCGCTAAATGAGACGTCTATATTTGATTTTGGAGTTATTTAGCTATATACTTTATCTCGTCTAATGGAATTCATCCGAATTTCTATCATTAAACTAGTATACACCAGAAATATTATTTCAATTTATTAAACTCCTTTTTTTACCAGTATTTTCATTCAGAATATTTTGAGTATATCCAAATTTTTTAGAATAGTTTCCTCTCTGTGAGACATCTATAATATACATTAATTGATTATTGATGTCCCTGTGACAACAATCCAGTTCTGTTCTGAAAAATTTGGACATACTCAATATTCTATAATATTTCCGTTCATTTTGATCCGGGAGTACCACCCGCAACATTCATTAATTTATCGTTTAGACAGTACAGTCAAAGTAAAACATCATTGTATCAAACGAGCAAATTATCTCATATATATTTTTGGTTTCTACATTGAGGATTATTTTCTTTGGCTCACGTCCACGGGCGAGGTAGAAAGGAGCTTATGAGAAGGTGCGAATAATGTTCCAGTCTGACTCGCATCGCCATCTGTGAACGAGAGCGGGAAGCACATTAAGCTCTCTGGGAGAGGCATTAAACACAGCAGGGGATACTTAAATATATTATTTCATACGTGTGCTACTGCAACACGAAGTTATATACGAAATGTAACATTACAATATATTTTTATTTCAATGACTTTCGTATCGGAAAGTGCATAGATATTAAGAATGAAGATTATTTTACGTTTCTCTTGCGCTTTGTTTTCGTGGATTCGATTCTCTTCATACATTTTTATATTTATTTTATATTTTTAAAGAAGTACCCTTAAGTATCTATAACCAGAAAAATTGTCTAATTTTAATAGTTTGGTTTAACTTTTTTGTTAACATATTTTTAATCCAAAGTTTTCATCCTTTTTGTCTCGAATATGCTACTGAAAAAATGAAAAACACATAAGTTATTTTCATCAAAAAATAAAATTATTGAAGGAGTTTCATTTCAAAAAACGTTGCATCTTTATAATAAATAGTATTCCAATCGCAATCTACCTAAAATAAATGCACATTGTCACGTTATCATAAAATGATAAAGTAAAGTAAAACAGGAAAACAATAACCAAAAATTGTTTTCGTTATTAATAAAATGTACATGGCCATTGGCATTTTAAACAAAGTAAACATTTCAAATGAAGATTCAGATAATTAGTTCCACCCCGTAACATTTTACTGACACATTAAAACCTGACAAGGGAAGTATCCATCCCTTTCAAATTTGTAAACAATGAGGACTTTGAAACAAGTGGGGTCCAAAATAAATTTAAGTTTATTTAAAAGGGAGAAACATATATTTAACACATTAACCGAAAATAAAATAAAATTTGTTTCTATTTTGAGTATTTTTGTGATACTAATTATATATCATAATTATTATAGAGCATTCAAATAAAAATAAATGATTATATGGATATCGCTACAGGAATAGTTAACTTTTAATTGTAGCGTAGTTATTGAATAAAAAAATGTGTTCTTATTAATATTATTAATATTTAAAGCATTAACTTTGTGGTTAGACATTAAAACAGATTGTTAGTTAACTTTGTTAAAACCACTACCAGATTTTAGGTCTACCGGTTTCGAGACGTACCCGTCTCTTCGTCAGGACCAACACTACACCACTAAATTCACAACACTACACTCCTTAACACTCTCTTTCGATAGATCCCTGATGGTTCATTAGGCTAACAGTGCATGTTTGTCCCTGACAAGACTAACACGCATGTGATCAATTATTGGTGGAAGCGTAACAATACTATGGTTGAGGTGTGTAGTGTTGTGAATGTAGTGGTGTAGTGTTGGTCCTGACGAAGAGACGGGTACGTCTTGAAACCGGTAGACCTAAAATCTGGTAGTGGTTTTAACAAAGTTAACTAACAATCTGTTAAATGTGATCAACTAAACCAGGAGAAGCTATTATAAGTATTGTACAAATCTTCAAGGTATTTTAGAGTGAAAGACTTATGAGAAAAATTACATCTTAGGCCCGGTAGCGCCATCAGAAGTAAGAGTAAGAGTTAAGCAAAAAGCATAGATTTTTACGAAAATGAGTGTTTTGATTGGTGGAGAACTCAAAAATCTATGCTTTTTTCTTAACTATTACTCTTACTTCTGATGGCGCAACCGGGCCTTAGACGGTCATGGTTAGTTAGAATTATAATCATTAATACAATTAATAATATATTTTTAATAATAACGATATTGTATTGAATTATAAGTTTAGACAGAATATAGAATAATTATAATTGATTTATACGAAAATATTAATAATGAATTAAAATTATTTGAATAAAGTATAATTAACAGAAAATTTGTAGAAATATGAAAATTAAACATGTAAAATAAATACAATTTATTGCTCCTTTAATATTTCTGTGCACGTATAAATAATACACTTTGGAGTATTACTCCTTCAAAATATTTATAATAAAAAAGCCTGCCTTAGACAGGTGTCTGGGTGTTTATCTAAGTAAATGATTACATAAATAATTTTAAACTGGATTTAAAATTATAAATCAATTTGTTATGGAAATTATAAATGAATTTTATTTAAAGTTTTGAATAAATATTATCTCTAATTTTTTGAAAAAAATTGTAAATATATTTTATAAATATATATAGCGCAATCATTTTAAAATTTGAAAAATAAGCTTCCTCGTTATCATGTCCTTATCAGTTCAGGATTTCCTCATTTTATTAGATTGTTTTATACCTGAAGTCTGTTTCCATAACTTTTTCGTAATCTTCACAACAATCTTAATAATTTTTTAAAACTGTCACGTATCGTGGCTGGGGAGGAATGAATGAAAACACTGGAAATGAATTGGCGATTTATTAATTAATAATTAATTAATTATTCAATGTACAAAGTCACTTAATACGAATTGAACTTAACGCTATTATTTTAATCCAAACTATTTTGTAATACATATATCACTCGTGTGTGAACTCGTTATTATCGCTGGGAAACATTCTCTTTATCGCTCGTAGAACATTCAATTCTCGCACGTAGTATTTCAACGCTATGTACTTCGCTCAATATCTGTCGCTTTGCTATTTATGACTGGGTACACCTGGCCATCGTCCGTGACTCACTTCATCCTGAACAATTTGTCAAAACAAGCCTCTTGCGCCGCGGCGTAGTTCCATATTAAACCCAAAAACTGGATTATCGAACCTCCTAGATTATTCTAGTATTTAAGAGAAGATATTCGTCGCTTCTAGGCATTTATAGGTGTTTGAAGACGTTTTCAGAAGGTTGTAGATCTTTCTAATATACGCTATTCCTTCTGCTTGCCAATCTGTGATAATACTAATAAAATATTAAAATTAAACAAACATATTTTTCTTACTTCTTTATAAGTTAGAGATTCGTGTATAGAGAAGGAGTAAAGGTATTATTTCACCAGATTTGATAATATCTGTTTTGTATAGTATAATGCATCTCTTTAATGTGTTTTTGTTTGTTGCTTGTTGTTGATCAAATTTTAGGAAGACAAAGAAAAATTTTGGATACACATTTAAGGCGGCTTGTTTTAATACACCTTCATTAATAAGTTTAATTTGTTCGCTTGTATTAAAACCTACCACTACCAACATCACTAACTACTCACATAAAGTCATGGCTGCTTTGTGATCCAATAGTCTGCTTGTTACTAGACAGAACTACTCAGCCTCCCTTCGCGCGATGTGATGATGTGAAATGCATCTTATTGGAGATCGAAGATTTCTAGCAATTTTTTCAACTTTGTTCGTTCTTCGCGGTCACCAATTTCTCCAAGCTGTCTCTATATTTTCTTGTAACATGACCAAGGCATGAAAAAAATTCTCCAGGATTTCTTCATCTTTTATAGTAACATGGTTAAAGTATGACAATTTTTTCCCCACGCTGGCGCTTTCATATTTTGTAGCAACATGGCCAAAGTACGAAAAAAAAACTGCATCTTTTGGAGAGCCTTTCTTTAGTAAGGACAAGGAATTCCTGAAACGGCGACTCTCACAATCCACGGTCAACGCAGCGTGAGCTAATTAATAAACACAATTTGTTTTAAACACCTTGTCGTCATTTACTATATTTCCCTTGCCGATAAAATATGATACAGTGTCGATTAGTATGCTTAAAGTTATTTTAGTAAAAATATAATTATATTTTTAAATATACTGGAGCTTTGAAAGTGTTAAGGACTTAAGGTCGTCATGGGTTTTGAATACAACATCCTGCATCTTAGATTTGTCTCCTGTTTGCCATTATGCTGCTTAACATTCCTTCAAATACTATTTATCTCGCTGGTTCTTGCTCGTATCCGTTCTACCGCTATTGTACTAGCTGTGCTTTGTATATTTCTTCGCATTAAGCCACTTCCTGGTTCTTCTTCTCAAATATGTGCTTTTATGTGAAACAGGGTATTGTGTACACTGTTTTACACAAGCGTGACATAATTTTGTCAAAAATGAAAAATATGTTTGTCTTTTTGTACCGTTTTGTGTTTTTTGTTTACCTCCACAGCTTACATAAATTTGTCCTATTAATTTTTTTTTTTTTAATTTTTGGATACTCAGTATTTGTTTTGCCATCCAAATCTTACCAAAGGGAATAGAGAGCAATAATGCGTAAAAGGATACCAGGAAATAAAATGGCAGTGTGGTGATATAGAATTATGGATTACTTTCGTGTGGCAATATATGGTAGCGTAGTTATTAATAGCTATTAATGATATTCATAGCACAGCAGTATTTTGGAATGCTAATATTTTTACATGTGCATGCATTTGAAGTTTAGTGCAACTACTATAATGTTTTTTTTTTGTATTTAATATTGTAGAAATTGTATTTAATAACAAAGAATCTATAGCCAATGCGAGATACTGCCTCACTGATTTTATTAATACCAGGTTACTAGGCGAGTGTCTTAATCACTATACAAATAAGCACGTCAAGTAGCAATATAAAATGTCAATTATGAATATTTTTAAATAAATTAAAAATATTAAAAGTCAACTATGAATATTTGTAAATAAATTTAAAAAAAAAACTTTGTTATTCATCACTACTGATGTATTACTGGTGTTCTTTTAACACATAATTTTTGAATGTTTAATCAGTTAAGATTCTCCCTGAAGAAACTACGGTCGTAGCGAAACCTGGCTAGAATCGACAATGAATATAAGTGGTGTTTGACCAAGTTATTTTTATTTATTTTTTATTTTTTATTATGCCCCACCACCAAGTGTTTGCTATCTTCAAAAATATGAATACTTTTACCTGATTAATCCTCCGTTTATTTTTTTATATATCCCTCAATAAAACAAATAAATTTTAACAAAAACGAAATACATTACAAATGTTTTAAGAAAAATATTCTGATCGCAGTTATATAATTATTAAAATATAATTCCAAACAAATCCATTCGCTGGCTCCAGTCCAAAATACTGGACCTCCGCGGAGATCCCTTAAGGCAGTCATGTCCAAAAATGAGGAGATTTAATCGCGCGTAAAAAATCTTCTCTTCTTCTGATGAATGTCAGCAAATCGAAAGTGATGGTATTCGAGAGAGATGAAAGAGTGACTAAGTGTGATGTAATTATAAACAACGAATGCTTAGAACAAGTGAACGAGTTTGTGTATTTGGGAAGTATGAAGTAGAGACGGCAAGGCTGAGAATGATATCGAAAGGAGAGTAACTGCGGGAAACAAAGTAAATGGTGCACTAAATGCAATTATGGCCAATAAGAATCTGTCAAAAGAAGCAAGACTAGCGGTACATAATGGCGTTCTAGTGCCAACCCTTATGTATGGAAGTGAAGCCTGGAATTGGCAAAAGAGGAATGAAAGTAGACTGAATGCGGTGGAAATGCGGTCACTAAGACGCTTGTGTGGAAAATCTTTGGTCGATAGAGTGAGGAATGAACAAATTAGAAGTGAGTGCAATGCTGGCTGTAGTGTGGTAGATAGAATAAAGAAAGGAGTGCTGAGATGGTTTGGTCATGTGGAACGTATAAACGAGGAAAGGATGGTTAAGAAAATATATGAGGTGAATGTTGAAGGCAACAGGAATAGAGGGCGTCCGCGAAAGACCTGGCACGATCAGGTACTACAAGTATTTGAGGATGGCCCTGTTAAAAGCCGCAACAACCGTAGAACGTGTATGAAAAGATGTATGAATGTGGCCGAGGCAAAAGTGGTGTGCCAGGATAGAAGAGTGTGGCGTTCAATCCTCTCTGCCTACCCCTGCAGGGAAACGGCGTGATGGTTAGTTAGTTAGTTAGTTAGTCAAAAATTAAAAAAAACTAATCATGATAAAAATAACAAAATTGTTGATGTCTATTTATTTATCTAAAACAAACAGTAAATATCTTTGTATACTTATATAGGAGTTAATAAAAATAAGTAATTTCTTGATAACGCGTCGCACGGCCGACCTTTTGTTACAGGGAAATCTTGGGATATGTAGCAATCTTTCTAAATGGACTACTACCAAATCTAAATGTGCATTTTCTAGATAAATTTTAAAGAATTCATGTTAAGATTTAATACTTCATGATAATGTAATAATATATTACCAAACACAATCTTCGGTAAAATAAATTATGTGCGAATAGAAAACGCGCTAAAATCCAACAAATACTACTGTCACAAGGGGAATTGTCAATTTCCCTCCGCATACCGCATGAATGATTCATCTTCACAGATTTTCCATTCATCACGTTTCACACGCGCCCTATTTCAAGCAAAGGGCTCATTTTCACAACCTCGCAACCACCCCTTGAAATCATGTGTAACAAAACCACGTGACTATTGAATTTTCTGGAAATGCCAATGCGACGGATCTTTACCTTTGTTTTGTATTTTTTTCAAACAAACAGATTTTTTTCCGGGGCGATGACGACAAATAAATGGAACACTTGAACATTTGCTCGAATTTCGAAATTTAAGAAAGAAATGAAAATATTGAATCAAGTATTCTAAATAATAAAACCTAAAATACACCTTCCACAACTCTGCCTTCTATATTTATTTGCGAGAAATTCTTGATTCTACGCATAATGTTAAATTAAAGTTTTTCAAAAGTGTAAGTAAAAGATATAGGTAATTAGGTTCACATTTAAAAATTCCGTTTGTCAAGTATTTTCGATATAGGTATTGTATATAAAAAAAATTCTAAACGAACTAAGTAGGCACATTTAAATAAATTTAAAGTAAGATGTTATTATAATCAAATCGATAAACATTATGTAAAAATTTCATTGGTAAATAAAAAACGGTAGGTATTCATGTAATATATAATTTTTCTAGAATTTCTTATATATTTACTAACCATAACACCATAGGGAGGATGGAGCGCCACATAATTCTGACTTGACACTATTACTCTATCTCATCCACACTTTTACATCTTTACATGCAAGTTCGACAATTCTTGAGGCCGTTGGCTAACAGGGACATCTTCCAATATATGGTTAATCTGGTCATGCCATGTCTTTCGCGGCTGCCCTTTCTTTCTGGTCATCAATACTTGCATTATAATTTTTTCTTATCATTCTTTCCTCATTCATTTGCTCAACACGCCAAAACCTTTTTTAATTCTATTCATTGTGCTAAGATCTATTTATTATTATTTACTTGATTTTGTATTCTATATTTTATAACAAATGGATTTGTCACACATACGTCTAAGTAATTACATTTTCACTGCATTCAGTTTTATTTTATTCCTTTTCTGCCAACCCCAGTATTTAATTCCACGCATCAGTATTGGTACAAGAATTCCACTGCTAATCTTGCTTCGGTAGACATGTTTATATTATAAATTATTGCATTCAAAGCACCGTTCACCTTTTTCCCAGCAGTCACCCTCTTCTCGATAATATTTTTAGCCTTCCCTCTTCTATCGAATGTACTTCCCAAATACACAAACTAATCTATTTGTTCCAAACATTCATTGCTTACTAATATTTCATATATTGTCTTACTTTCCTTCTTCTCGAACACCATACATTTTTAATGGTTTAAATTCATAGTAAGGTCACTTGTCTCACGTACATCATGCGTACTGGAAACTGTTTGTCATTACGGCATTATTTGACATCAATATTTTTTTTAAACGTTTCTACTTGAATAAGGATCGCACCCTCCATGGAGTCATAGATCTTTCAATAAGTGTTTTTCCTTTTTCTTTCCAGCATTCTGCAGTTCTCAGCGCATTAAGTGAAGAGCCTGTTGCGGTCATCACTCGGTGGGTAGCGGGTGGCAGATCCGCTTCTCCCCAAGATGCCACCACATTGCCGACCACCACGAGCCTCTTCAGGCTATATTTCATTCTGGCAACTCAACTCAAAGATGCATTCTGCAACAAAAGTATTGCAGAATGAATCTTTGTTAGTAAACAAAAAGTCAACAAAAATGTTAATTACATACATTGGTGTACGCAATGTTTTGTCTTGATTAATTTTTTTTTTGTATATTTTGCACTACACGTATAATATTTGAGCGATTTATGGCTACAACGTTTAGAGAGATGCTGCTCTCTCATCATAAGGTGTAATTACTTACCAATTTAAATACAGAATTCTGTCGATCTATTCGGGTAGGTCAGGGAGTTGCTAAGTAAATGGGTTCTTTCTGTCACGAAGTGACTACCAAATCATTCAATGATATAATATTATAGATTCTCAATATAATTTTATAGTTTTTTTGCTATTCATTCCGTTTTCAATTTTAACGCGTTGAGGTATTGTTGAATATTTGCATACGGGATGTGAGAGATGAATGGATGAGTTTATAGAAGGATTAGGGATGTGTGATGTGATGCAAAGCCCTTCCCAAAGCAGGTTTCACGTTCATGTTTGTGTAAATAGCTATTTTCATTATTGGTTGGCGTGAGGAGTAGAGCAGGATATAAATGGCAGTGGCGTCGTGATTGCATTTGAACACGTACTTACATTATAACACTAAATTTATTACAATCATATAATAAAAGTAACGTAACTATTTGAATTTTACAATGGAATCTTGGGGTTCAAAGCTAACACTGCTATCAGGTCCAGGAGGCAAAAGTCAAGTGAACTTCACATCTGCCATTCGATGCACCTAGCCTGTACATTATCGTACACCAAAAATGGTCAGGTACTACCTTACCAGGTGCACAGTTCTATATATAATAATAAAGTTGTTATTTAATAAAATTTATTTATATTTTTCATTTATTTAATGGAACGAGTCCCGTAATATTTAATACGAAATAAATAAATGAAATTAAGAGAAATACATAAATATCAAATAATAAAACTAAAAAATTAGATGCTGGAACCTGGATTCGAACCCCGGACCTCTGTCTTACGCGGAAAGCGTGTTACCAATTTCACTATCCCAGCTACTTAATAAGTCGTCAATTATTGATAGTTATATGATTCTCTTTGAATTATTAATTCACTTATTTATATTATTCCATTTTTATTCGGGAGGTAATCGACTGTTACGAGAAGATCAAACGAAGCTTTGACGTCTTCCTGCTAGTCGATTTCCGAATAATAGAAATATTCCTCGCTAAACTGCAAATAAAGTACATATATATTATTTATATTTTTCATTTATTTAAGGAAACAAGTCCCGTAATATATATTTATTTATTTCATATTA
>JADDOH010000992.1:0-82821 GCA_016648135.1 Agrypnia vestita | reverse complement strand
TAACCTAACCTAACCAAAACTAATAACCTAACCTAACCAAACCAAAACTAATAACCTAACCTAATCAAACCTAATAACCTAACCTAACCAAAACTAATAACCTAACCTAACCAAACCTAATAACCTAACCAAACCTAATAACCTAACCTAACCTAACCAAACATAATAACCTAACCTAACCAAACATAGGGCCCGATTCTGAAGATAGCAATGTCTGGATCTTTATGCTATATCTGGATCTTGACAGCTATTCATATAACATTGTGACGCCGTCAAATGAGACGTTTTAAGTTTGACAGATATGGAATTAATGAATTCAACCAATGAGAATGCTCTAAAACGTAAACAAACGTTAAGTTATTCGCAACAGATGGAAGGGATGTGCACACTCCTATGAATCGATATTTTTTAATTTTTTATTTATTAAGTTCTCTTAAAACTTATAGTACCTACTTTAATCGGTCGGACGGGTAGACCTCTTTCCATTTAAGGCCCGGTTGTTTCAAATTCGATCAAAGTAAGCGTAGAGTTTAAACTGAAATTTTTAGTACTTTTTTCAAAAACGGGTTGTTTCAAATCGGATTAAGCGAAATCTGTCAGAGAATTCTGAGCGGAAATTTTAGATTAAACTCTCGGTCAGAGTCGCACATGCGCACTGCGCAATGTAATTGACATCTGTCAATAAAATATCTTTTTATTAATTTTTCGACATTTTACATACAAAGTGTCGAAATGTACAATATTATGTAGGGTGACACAGGCTTTTCTGACGATCGACTGATCCTACAGTATATCCTTAACAGGAGAAGTAATTTACTTAGATCTCGAACAATACTTTTTTGTCAGAAGAAATTGATTTTTCCGCAACTCTAAATGAATTTTACTGCAGGGCATTGTCGACAATATTTTTTTTCAAGGTTTCTATTTCACTCGGGTTTTGATAATTTTACATTTATATCCATGAAAGGTGCATAGGTGATTTATCTGGAACACTGCTTCTTGGACTGCGGATAGTGTCAGCCATTACCAGAGCAATGGCTGACCACAGGCCACATTTTAGTCAGCCGAAGAGCACTATAAAAATCAGAAATATATTTGTCATTATGTCCAAACAAAATATCAAGTTACGACAAACGGTACTAGGTACCAGATTTGGTAATTGCTATATTGTAGGAGAGCGGGACTATACCCTCAAACCAAATGTACAGCAATTTTTAATGCTACAATGGGCCTGAAGGCCCAATTTTAATTGCGGTCCGACAAGAACACCTAGATTTTAAAGAAATCAGAAAGATGTATTGCGACCTCACCGGGAATCGAACTCGGAATTCTCAGTATGCAGAGCCAGTGACATGGCCACTGGTTTGGTCATGTGGAACAGATGAGCAAAGAAAGGATGGCAAGGAAAATTGTTTGTCGAAAGCAGCAGAAGCAGAGGACGTCCGCGGAATAATAGTAATAAAACAATATATTCGGTGTATGAAATTCTTTTATTTTATTGTATTTTATATACCTACCTATTAACGGGAAAATGAATATTTTAATAAAAAATACAACTTGTAATAAAATTAAGCCAGATCTCTTTTGGCATTATGCCTTTCCAAAACAACTTCGTGAATTTCCTGTCGATTCTTTAGATAGTTGGGTTTTGAAAATATCTAACTGAACCACATATAATTTATTCTGCATATCAGTCGTAGGCTCTGGATTCACTTTTCTTATTACCTGCAAACAAAGAAAAGGTTATAAACAGAAAAACTAAAGAAATACAATACAGATCAAATAAAAACATATTGTTCTTGCAAACACTAAATAGGTAAGATAACATTTAATTTCGTCAATAACTAACCTTCCTGGCGCTTTTCATCGTATTCTCGAATCTACTTCGAAAATCTGTTGGACAGTAGCAACAAAACATTAAATTAGTTGCGTAATGCGGCCCACTACTCTCCTTTCATCTTATTGTGGAAATCTTCAGTAAAACAAACCGTTGATGACATGTTTCGAAACATCTACTTTGATCTGCTTGCTGTCTGTTGCTGTCAAATGAAATTTAAATTATGTGCTGCCATATGCAAAATTATTTTGGCGTGCATTTGTCTATGATTTTTATTTTACACAATTGCAACACCCCTAATCCGATTTTAAAATTTGAAACAACTCAATTCTTCGAGATTTCGCGTGACCTTGAGGTTAAGCTCAGCTTAAGCCAGTATTTCCGCTTACTTTGATCGAACTTGAAACAACCGGGCCTAAGAAAGACAATCGAATTAGTATGTGTTAGCCGTGCGTATGATGCGAATTGTTTCATTGTGTTGGTGTTTATACCCGTAAACGCCAACGCAATGAAACAACGTGCGTCGTACGCATGGCTTACACATACTAATTCGATTTTCTTTCTTAAATGGAAAGAGGTCTAGTCAACACAAATGTGTTCCAAAATTATAATAATTTCAAAATTACATAGAAATTTAATTTTAACGTTGTGTATTTTGGGATTAGGTTTATATAAAAAAAAATTCTTGTCAAAATACAAGTTAATTCCTTAAAATTATGAATTTTCGTCAGTGTGCTGAGTTTAAATATAATTATATGTCACTTAAATATATATATTTCTTAATTTTTCTAACATCTCTTTGTGATTTCTTTATATTTTATTAAAATCAAAAATCGTGGTACAATATGAGATCCAGTATCATTTTTGTACAAAATGATTGCACAAGATTTTGTACAAAAGCACTTGTGTATAATTAAATATAAATCAGAATCAAATTCGTTTTAATAAAATAATCATTTTCGTGATTTTGGTAGTTTAGTGTAAGTTTCGGTACGTTACCTTCGCCACGCGAATATATAATATATGTATGTTTATACTTGAAATACGAACGTTTTATCACAGTATACCCAGAACAGTAGTTTATCTCCGGCCTGTCGGCGAGTTATTAGCCTACTCTTGCATTGACGCTAGGGTTGTCACTTTATTTTTACTTCCTTTCTTTTAACTCGTAGCGTCTGAGATTCCAACGCATAAGGTAGACACGAAACCCGAAAATTTCTCTAATTAGTATACCTAGTTTCTGCACTTAAATTGCAAGAACGCTGATTATCATCAACGTAGATTTTTAAAAACTCTCAGTCTTTGTGATAATCAACAATCCTTTTTAGTAAAGCACCACAAACGTAAAAAAGGCATTTTTTTCAGGAAGCGCATTTTTTCTCTTAAGCGGCGGCTGTGAGCGCGAATGGCACCGAAGGCACGGCCCTTACTGCCGCCATCTTGTGCCCCCATATTCTATGTCAATGTGTGCGGCACAGTGCGTGCGTACACGGCGCCGAGCACGCACGCACACATTTTAATGGGTAGCGGCCGTTTGTATGAAGACGTATTATTGTTCTTAGTATACTATGGTTTTATGCTATCTATAGTACGTATTATGTAGCATAAAACTTCGTATTTCAAGTATAAATATACAACGCGGTATATTGGGACACGAGTCCAATTTTTACTTATTATTATAATCTAAAATCTTTTTTATGTCCCAAATGCAGAAAAGTTCCTACCACAAAAATGACGGAACGCGAAACTAGCAAAACCGATTTATCGGTGACATCCCTTAACTCTGTACCCATAGGTAGGTACATATATATATGTCAAATGTCAAAGATAGGCGCAAATGATATTTAAAATTACGACAAAGGTTTGTAATTGAAATTGTCAGTAGGTAAAAACTTACACGCGTTTTCTTCATATTGACCGAAGCGTTATTACAATATTTTGACCTAATGATATCAATTTCAGGAATTTTAAGTCTCAATATTTATAATTCTGCTACTTCCAAGGAGCGTGATCAGTTTTGTTTCAACTTCTCTTTTGATGAAGCAAGATTTGTTCTACATTTTTAATTTTTTTAGACGCGTTTCGTCTTATAAGGGCATTACCAATCAATCAATATCTTATGAGATTGACAATGCCCTCATAAGGCGAAACGCGTCTCAAAAATTAAAAATGTAGAACTAAAAGAACAAGTGTTTTTCTTTCTATATCATCCCATGATAGCCAAAACATGACTGACAAAAACAAAATTTTACAGAAGATTTTTTCTTCTCATTTTTTAAGGAATATACTTTAGGAACAAAATTTTATATAGAGTATTTATTTTATTAATGTCTTTCGCTTATCATTATAAAAATCGATTAATTATTACTGCTTTGCTGTAGTTTTTTGTATTTCTGAACGATTCTAAGAAGCAATTTACAAAAACTAATGAATGGTAATACCTACAATGAAGAGGATAGCTATACAGTTAGATGTAAATGAGATAGAGCACATTAATGATATTAATTCATGGTAACAATTAAGTTTTTATAAGAAAACTATTGAAAATAAATGCTACATAATTTTGTATTTCTGCACGATTCTAAGAAACAATTTTGTTCAAACACTAAGGAAAGGTAATACATGCAATGAAGAGGAAAGCTATACAATTTGTTGCAAATGAAATAGAGACAAAATTATTAATATTAATTCTTGGAAACAATTAAGTTCCACACTAATGATATTCTAAAAATGCGGGAATTCCCACATTACAATCCCTCCCAAAGAATAAATAAAAAAACTAATTATAATGATAAGAATATTTGACATAATAATATTCAATAAATTATCTATTGTCAAGTATGTTCTCTTTACAATAAAACGCTGTAAGATAAATAAATGCACAGGTATATTTTATTTGATCTACGCACAAATGAATTTTAAAGTTTTTGGTAACATACACCAAATGCACAGTGCTATACTTGTGCATCATCCTCATTTGATTTACTAAAACATCAGCTAGGATCATGGGACAGTGTCAAGTATTCATGACGAAATCTTCTGGGAATTATGCCATTTTCACATAGTTAACGCAGGTCATTATATTTTGCTTTCGATATTTTAAATAGTTCTTCGTACAGTTGTACCAGTAAAGAATTGATTACTGAAGAACTTCAGTGGGATCTAATAATATTTTATGTGTCAATAATATCTATCTATCAAAACAGCCTTATTTTTTACTTTAAGTTCAATATTAGGACAATTTTGTTTAAATGATGCACTTCTAAGCTCGTTAAATTTTATTTTATGCTTTGCCGACAAGTAAGGCAGCGAAAAGGATTTCCAACCACGTCATGTGTCATCATTGTTATTTGTTATGTGTCTGTTATACAGGGAGCTGGTCCACCATACTTTATAGGCAGATTCCTGAATAAATTATGAGTCGAAAATGTTCAAATTATAAACAATAAATAGTGTTCTAATATCAATAGTTAGAGATCAATGACTTTCAAAACAATGATGAAAATTGTATTTTTTTCAATATCTATGACTTAACTTCTGTTAAACGTAGGACTATCATTAGACAGTATAGGTAGTGTGACAAATATCAAAAATTTATTCGCTTTAATACAAGTCAAATAAAATGTTTAAAACCCTGCACAAATTTGAAAAATACTTTTATCATTTTATTTGAATTATATTAAATATTATGATTTTTTAATATTCAATATAATTTAATTTTATTTTTTTTACACAATTCAGAAATATTGAAAAATAAACGCAAACTTTGGAGACATTTATTTCATTCAATAAGTATGTTTAATATCATTGTTCATAATTACATAAAATACTACCCTCAAATAAAAAATAAGGTAAGAATCTCTGCTATTGCAGTTTAATTGTTCTTAGGATCATAATAAGTTAAAATTAAGAATAAGTTAAACAAAACTAAAATATCAACAGTCTCTAATGAATATACATAAATTATTAATACCTATGTATACAGGTATTAATAATTTAATGTATAAAATAAATACTTTTTCCAAAAAGCACCGTAAAGAAAACTGACAAAAATGCTGAATGTATTGAATATATTTAGAATAATTATTCTTAAACAAGGCGGAGTTATTAAATGTACAAAGTCAAAATAATATATAATAAACTAAAACAACAATAAACAAACAAAATTTATAAATATAAAAATGGTAAACAAAGCATTATTTTTTTATTATCACTGTACAACATTATTCCAGATTTGTCGACCCCATCTTGGTAAGCTTTTTATATGTGCATTAAACGGAAGATTTTTTACTAAAACTGAAAACTGCAACATCACCTGAAATCAAAATTAAAATATTGTAACATTATATAGAAAGTCTTCAATTTTCCATTGAATGAATAAAATAAATCAAAAGTTACCAGTAAAGTTACTTTTGATTTATTTTACATTTGATTTATTTTGATTTATTTCACAATATATGCATATGTGAAATGTTGCCATTGCAACATTTCACATATGCATATATTGTGTAGAACTACACATGAGTATATAGTTTATCCAGCAACGGTCCGACTGTAATTCAAAATTGAATGCTTCAGAATGCACTGAAATGTTGACTTAAAAAGTTCAATACATCGCTTCACAACATTTCTGATTTTGTTGTGTGCTTTTGTATACCTAGATTCGGTGTATTCTTTCCTGGATTTTATGAAAGCATAAGAAGCCAGGACTCTGATGGATACCCACAATCACCTGAAAGTTCAACAATATTTTATGTTATAAATTGCATAAGGCTATTGGAAAACTATGAAAAATCAAACATTTATAAGCATTAATAAAATAATGTAGGTATGCTTAACCAAATAATTTTCAACGTGGCAATTGATCCGCATATATTATAATGAATATGTTAGTAAGATATGAGAAACACAAATTTGCTACGCACTTTTATGAACGGAGATTATTTTGACACTTCTTAATTACGCATTGCAGTACTTTCAGAGAGTATTTCTCAACTCACGTGTGATTCGAAGCAAGTTTTGCAACTCATCCAAATGTTTGTTTTACTATTAACGCAATGGATTAGAATTTTCTACTCAATGTTCGATAGATTTTTAGATACTCCACTATATGAAAATCTAACCTCATTTTTTCAAAATTCGTCCAGAGCGGATTTTGTAATTATACGGCTCAAATACACTGTATTAAAAGATGATATAAGAAAGATTGTTTCTTACAAACGTATTAATTTCTTCATCCACAGCGTCCAGATGAAAAATCATGGCTAAACTTGTCCGCGTTACGGCGTATTCAAATCTTCCCATCTTGACATTTGACAGATGACAATAGGGATGGGCGTTGAATGGACGGACTAGTTGAAATCAACCGTTGGCGTTGCATCGACGCGTCGACAGTTTACGTTTATCGCATAGACTAGTTGAATTCGTAGACGGTGGACGATTCAAGATTCAACGTAATGCAAAGCAACGAGCGAGAGCAAGACAAAACGTCTCCGTTTGTTTCTCTCTCATCTCTCGCTGTCGACTTGTGACTGTAGACGCCATGGACGGCTCGACGGGTAATTTCATTTCAACTCTAAAGTACAGGATCATAGAGTGCAGATCTGTGTACACGAACTGTGACAAAGATTTGAAATTTGAATGGATGCATAGGGAGAGATAGGCATAATAAGCTATTATCTATTATTTTTTACTTGATTTTTGATTAACTATTATTAATTAACAGGCCGGCTAGATATTTTTCTAAAATCAATATTTTATTCGATCGATCTCGACTTCTTATATCTACCTGAAAAGGGATGGTAAAATTTAATTATTGTGTTATTTCGTTACTTTTCAACTTAAGCATATAAATGATAAACAAACTTGTAGGGAATAAAATTTTCTATACCTAACTATGGTGCTTATATATATATAATATTCCTTTTCTCAGATTGAGCCTTAAACTAAAGTTGACAAATAATACAAATATATTTATTTATTAATAATGTCACCACAAAGTGAAAGCCTGACTTTGAAAAATGTATTCTTTAATGAATTTCTTGATAACATCTCAAATGTAAAGTATTTTTAAATTATGTATTTATTTATAAATTTATAGATAATAAATAAATGTAAAGGTTTTTATCATTTTATTCAACTTGTATTGAAACGAATGAATTTTTCGTAATCGATTTGAGTTAGTGTAGTGATAGTCCAACGTTTTACAAAAAATAATACTCATAATCAAGGCAGGAATACAGTCCTGCGAGGTTATTAATGTTTTCCAAATAACCCTGTACATATGTAATGATGTGTACCTAATTTATTTTTTTATACACACATTACTGCTTTGTACTTTATATTTTTAATTTTTATACTCATAATTTAATGCTTATACCCGATACTTTCACTGCTTATATACGTAGTTTATATTTATATTTTACTGCTTATACCTGATGTTGTTGTGTATACCTACTTCTTTCTTTATTATATATAGAAAGAAGTATATACAACAATATGTAAAAGCCTATAATGTGCGTAAACAAATAAATTATAAAATATTTCTTTTTACATATAAGCACAAGTAGCGGTTTTACTTTCCCCGAAACAATATTCCTTCGAACTTCTTTAAATTTTAAAAATTAACGCAATAAAAATAACCAACGGTTGAGCCGTCGAGCAGCGTCGCTTCGAACCGTAGACAGTTGACTATTGTCCCGTTGTTTAGATAAACGTCCGCGACGTCCGCGTAACGAAGTTGACGCGTCAACTAGTTGACGAATTTAACTAGTTGATCGTTTCGTCGGTGGACGGACGTGGACGGTCTCGTTTCGTCGACGGTAAATACGTCGACGACCCATCCCTAGATGACAATTTACATCTTTCTCCCTCCCTCTATATCTATCTCACGTAGAAACTTACAGAAACAAACACCGACGTAAAGCTATGTCTCGTTTATTTTTAATTTTTATTATCGTCTATTAAGTGTTGGGATAAAGATCTTAAAGATCTAGACATTGCTATTTTCAGAATACGGATGTATATATAGTCTATCTAACTTATCTGAAGAATGGCCAAATTTGGAACTAACGACGCCATATTGGATTATCTACAGCTGACAGACCTTTGACAGACTGTTTACAGAGGGGTCCACGACTGTTTCGATAGTTTTTTAAGAAAATTTTAGACTGTCACCATGCCAAAAACCATTAAAAGCGGTTTTCGGGAAATAATCTTGAAAATGCACATGTTTTTTGAAGAGGAACAACGTCTAAAAGCCCCAATTATACCGTTTGATTTTGTTCATAGATGTATTGCCGCCGCTTCAGGTTAGTGCTGCCATGCAGTTATAATGATTTTCCCATACTTAGTTTTTTATTTTACTATTATACAATTTCTTCAGGTATTTCTGAATCGGAAATTTACAAAATAGTTAAAGAAGGTAAAGCTGCCGTGGAAATGGGCATTAAAATATCTACACCCGGAAAAAAAGAAAAAGGATAAGTGGAAAAATTGATATTGATGACTTTGATTTGGGAGTCATCAGGCGAAAGGTACACGATTTTTATACTTAAGAAAGAGTTACCTACATTAAGTAAACTGCAAAAGGTATTGAAAGAAAAAATAAATTTTCAAGGATATCGTGAGATATTACGTAAATTACTGCATAAGCTAGGTTTTCGTTTTCGGAAGACTAAAAGTAACCGTAAGGTGCTTATAGAACGGAATGATATAATTAATATGTGCCATGAGAGCAAAATTCTTGTATGAATTAAGGAAGAATGAAACTTCTTTGAATCGGCGGCCAGTCATATATCTAGATGAGACATATATACATACCTCACACACAGCAGACAAATGTTGGCAAAGTGAAGATGTCGATGGTGTATTCAAACCAGTATCTAAAGGTCAGTGCTTCATAATTGTCAATGCAGGAGGGGAAACTAATGTGTTCATTTGTATAAACATCTTTTTTTCAAAAATAAAATTTTTTATTTATGCACATTAAAGACTGGTTGCATCAACTTACTTTATAGCAATAATTCATTTAAAGCATAGATTTTTACGACAGCGAGTTGTTTGATCGGTGGAAAACGCAAAATATCTATGCTTTGAACGAAAGATTACTATAAACCAAGTTGATACAAAGGCCCTAAACCGATTGATATCCTTAGGTGTTACTGAGTTAAACATAGAGGTCAGATCATTAGGTATGAGACACCGAATAAAACCGGCGCCACACTGCGCGGATCTTCCGCCGCGTCTCTTCTGTCGCGGAACATCGCTACATTTCTTTCCATACAATATGCGCTTATTAAACACACTACGCGGATGATCGGTCGATCTATTTGCTTTGCCGATTTGGCGCAACGGAAAAAACGCGGCGGAATATCTACGTAATGTGGCGCCGGCCTAAAAGAATTATTATTGTTTGTTTTTTTGGTCTGAAAATTGTATTTTTCTTTGATTTTGAAAAAACGCCATTTGGTGACGTGTATTTTGCGAATGTATATTTTAATAAATTTATTTGTACATTAGTTTATAATTTTTGTTTTTTATCGTGTCGTATACTGCTTAATAAATTGTTTAAGAAAAAACGAATTTGCAAAAAATTCCCTAAAAATGAGATAATTTTTAGACTACGGGCAGCACCACAACGATTGGGACGCCCTCCTTTATTCTCCAGATAAGTTGGACGGACTATAATATCGTAACCCACAAATCAACGATTTTGAGTTTACTGTGTGTTTCATAGGTATTTAATTATATCTTTAATTCCAAGAAAGAAAAAAAAAATTCTAATAAAAAAACGTTATTTATTGCAAAATATTTTTTTTTCTTTCTTGGAATTAAATATATAATTAAATACACATGTGTATACACAAAAAACTCAAAATCGTCGATTTGTGGGTTACGATATTATACGTAGGAGCCGTCGAAATATAGACTAGTTACAAAACAAAATATCTGCTACACAGAATGACCACACGAATTATTGTGAACATAGACGCACATTGCGGGAGTTTGTCTAGGGGTGTCCGAAATGTATGCATTTTCGCGCGATATATATATATATATATATAATATTAATACAATACACAACCCTAGTTATATATGTATTTCTTTTACACGTAAGCTGCGCTATAAGAAAGAAAGAAAAGACCATTGAATAAATACCGCAATTCGCTATAACTTCATGTGCATTTGTGTATCACGGTATGTTTTATTGTCCTTTCTTATACATAGTTATGAAAATAATTTTAATCTCTTTCTGACTGATACATTTAGTATGTAATAGAAGACAGCAGAGACTAGACGTCTCAGGTTTGTTTTTTAATGACTGGTCTATATATATATAGGTCTATGGTTTAAACTATATATTTGGTTGCCTCCTTTTGCAGCTTCAACCTATTCGCAGTGACGTGCAGTAGGCATAAACTTAGGTTATGCTGTTACTAACTTTAAATTTACAACTTTTGACGAACGGTAACATGGATTTTTTAATATTTTTAATAACTTGTTTTATGTATGTGTGCCCATGGGTGTTTGAAACAGCAGCGATGTCTCAAAACTGAGTAAAATTACCCTTGAAAAGGGTCATTGTCTTTTCTTGCTTTTGGTGAATGCAATATTAAATACTTGAAAAGCAAATGATTTGCATCTTTTCCTATTTAGTTTGTCTCTATATTTTTTAATAAAATTGCCTATTGCTGTAAAAAGTTCTTTGTTGTTTATATTATAAAGGCAATTTTGTTTATCAATGCAAATTACAACATTTCATTTTATTCTTGAAATTTTATATAAACTACCTTTATACCCAAATAACTGCTTGTATAAAATATAATATATCACTCTTATAGCAATTAATATAAAATAAAAAACGTTTCATTTTTGAAAAAAATCCATTTTATATTTATAAAATAATTTCGAGTTTATTATCTTCAAGCAGGGCAAGTTCTTGTACTTATCCATTCCGTTTTTTGGTTTTTACTTTAAGTATCTATTATCTCGATTTCTCCTCCGATTTTAAAATTTTTCATGAGGTCAATGGTCAAAAGATTGTATTTAAATAAATGACTAAAGATTATCGCACCCGAACTCATATAAGATAAACAAATATATTTCAGCATTTTGCACAAAAAATGTTGATGCACATGCTTGCAAAAGCGAATTGGTCATCTGGTATACATACTTTCTATTTAGTATTTACTATTACGATGTGAACACATACTTCTTGGCAATAATATTTGCGAATGAATTCTGTTGGCACTCACGTCACTCACTCACCCCTCCTCATCGTCCTACATATATCTCCACTAGTACACTCATGATAGCTCTATTAATAAGTCTGCTTTGTCTCGTTCGACCTCAAAGAAGCATGTAATCGACCTTTGTCTCCGGGGGAAAATTTTCCGTCAACATCGGGTGAAACTTTCGTTCTCGTCGGCTCCGAGGCACCATCGGGTGTATAAGTGTGGTATAGCGTGTACTGCTTCTCTTCTCATTGGAGTTTGATCTTCTGTCACTAGAGAAAAAATAAGTCTAAGGCAGACGAGTCGAGCTTCCTGTCCCCCCTCCCCCCCCAATTCTTTATACAGTCCATTAATCCTGCCCATCTCGCATTCCTTTAATCCTGTCAAATTTACTGCTATCCGTCTCTGATTCTGGCGAATTTGCGTTACAGTAACATTTTTCGATATAACTGAGTCGAACTGACGAGTGAAGATCCAAATTTATATTATACCTCTTTTCCCTTCATTGCAAAAAAAAAAAAAACATGTTTCAGGTGCATCCTATAATATTTAACATAAATTGTTCATTAAAACAATTAATAAATACATATTACATATTGTTTTAGTGATCTACTACAGAGCCACTCAACCTAAGACACTTTCAACAACATATCATGAGGGGATGACTGCAATGAAGACACTGGTAATTCCATCTTCATGCAAGTTCGCCAAAGGTGAACAAATTTGGCAATAGTTCGCGACTTGGAATGACTTGCTTAAGGAAATTGCTAGAAATGCCGTAGAGTAGAAAGATGAATTTCCTTGGCCTTCCACAAGATCTGTTTCTTTCTACAATCCCATGGATAACCTTAATTGTATTCATAAAAAAGAGATTCATTGTTTATCATAAAATATTCTGAATTGCTGAAAGAGATCTCTGTACAATTCATTATTTAAATGCTGGCACATAATCTGATTGATATCATGAACCCAATTATACAGAACAGATATTTCCCCTTCCATTATATATCGCTTAGAAGTACTCTCGTAGTACCAAAGAATTAAATAATTAGATACTTCATCCATCGGTGGAATGAATCCCAAATACTTCATTGGAACCGTGTCATAGTGTTTGTACATCTCATCTTCTGAAACCTACAAAAAAGACATTGACTTTGAAATGTTGGTATGCAATTTCATGAGTTATTATGATATTGTAATAATATTATTCACAAAATACCTGCCACCAGTGCATAATATATTTCTATAAAAAAGTTTTATAACATTATTGTTAGCTGTACTTACAAATTAAAAGACTTTTATTTTTAATTAACTGTGAATAAAACACAACAATGACACTTTCATTAAATGTTTTCGATGCCTACTGCATCATTTTCAGTAATATACTAATAATAGACATTTTATTCACTACCTGTAGTACCATGTAGTACCATGGGGTGAGGTGATCGGGATGTTCAATTTTCTTCCTTTTTTTGCATACATGTAATACCTCTACATTATCATAGGCGAAGTGATGTCCTTCTAATCTCACATGGTCGGCCATCTCCGAATCAATGTTAAAATTCTTGATCTCTTTAAGATGTTCATGAAGATGATGCAGTAAGCATCGAAAACGTTTTAACTTTTTAATTAAAGTGTCATTGTGTGAAGTAAACAACGTTGTGTTTTATACATAGTTATACAATGAACTTCCACAAAGTTAATCACGAAAATTTCGAAATATGACAAGACTTTAGTTGGAAAAAAGTTCAACCATTATCTTTTAAACTCTGTGTGACCCTGATGAAAATTTTTCCAAAAAATAAGGATAATGAAGTTTGTTCTAACATACCTTTTGATTTAATTTGATAGCCAAAATTATACTTTTTTCAAACAAGAAACACGTCATTAGGCGTTGATGATTGCAAGAATCAGAAACATTGAATATATCATGTCTCATGTACGTCCCGTGCACCTCTGAGATTATCTGAAATCATATACATTTTATACCTTGGCATAAGGATGTAAAGTTTCATACTGTCAATACAAATTCTTCGCTAGATAATTTTTTCAGTTTACATAAATTTAGGTAACTTTAAAATTTATTTATTTATTTTATGTACTTATTAGTGTAAATTAAATCCAATTTATAATGTGTCATCCTTAAAACGAAAGAGAAATTTAAGAACTGAAATTGTTTTCTCAAATTTAAGCCATGGACAAAAAATGCAAACCTGTAAATCTTTTAGACCAAAACATTCTGCTAACAGTGTAGATTTTTTATTTATTGTTTTTAAGAGATCTACTGTATTCTCCAAAGCATTTTGTAAGGTGTGCCATTCATCGTTTGTACTTGACTCTGTACAACTAGAAGTTATTCCTATAACATCTGTTCTGTTGTTTATTTTCTGGCAATTCTTCATCATACTTTCTAAGAATGTAGGGTATCTGGTTATCCTTTGGAAGGGAGTTGTGATGTATGTTGAAATATCAAAATCATCATAGCATTCTTCTTGTTTTTGCTAGAAATATAAGAAATTTTAAAAGGCCTTCGGAGGAAAGACATTATTTTATTTGCCTTAGTCAGATTTCACTTCGGATCATTATAAAACTGGCAAATTACAACAAGCATTCTGCGATATTATTATTTATAAAATGGGTCATATTATGTATGTACATATTTGTATGTACGTGCATCTAACTTGATATAGTCTCTTCTTCTTCAACTTTACTTAGACCCAAGAGTTTGTTTGTGCAGGAGTTTCTTCTTGTGATGCTGAATTACAGCTATCTCTCCATCGCTTTGGGGTTTCCCCTGGTGGACGCTGTCCGTCTGGTACGCCATGCAGGACTATGAATGGACTTCTTGTTGTACCTACTCATTCTCTGTACTTGTTGCTACCGTTATCGTCGACGCTGTCGCCCCCATCTGACCACATCTTGAACCTCACAGACCTCTCAGATTGCTGTATTTCTCACACGATCATGCAGAGTTTTCCCAGCAATTGCACGCAAAGTTCTCATTTCAGTTGTTCTCATCATGCTCTTTGTCTTGACAGTATTCACCCTCGCTTCAATGCCATATGTGAAGATAGGTCGCATATTATTTCGATAATATACATATTACAAAAGACACAATTTTGAAACATTTTGTGGTATATATTAAGTACTTGTAGTCACATAATTTAATGAAAAGTAAATCACCAAATTTTTCAAGCTTTCAATAAAACAAAATATACATACCTACATTTTTGTAAGATTGCAAAATATCCGTATCCACCACATAATAATCAGCAATTTATAATCCAATTCCATTTTGGACAGTTACGTTCTTCTGTATGAGAGACTGAGCAGCTTTGATTGCATGTTGCTTATTGCCAGTTGTATTTTGCTCCGGTATGAAAGCCAACATAAAAAATAATAACTTACTTACTTCAAAAAATTTTGAATGTTGTTCAATGACTTTGTCACAATTTTTTTTCTTAATTGAATAAATATCATACAGCATCAAAAGACTGTCAATCTAAAAAATAAAATTTCAAATAACCTTTTATTTTTAATGCACATTTGATAACTATAAGTTTTTTACAGAAACTGGGGCTGAAAAGAGTCAAGTTGCACTGCCTGATTCAGTCCAATGTATGTAAATTATAAAATCACATAATGACTATATTCATCAGCACCTGTTTAGGAAATTCGGCATGATTTTAAAATGACAATAAAGAAAAAGAATGGAGGTTGTTTTCTAATATCCATTATTTATTCGTACTATGATAATGTCCGAATTATCACAATTTTCATATAAGCTTAGGTTTTCTCCATATCCTAGAATATACAAAAAATAAACCAGTGTAATTAAAAATGTGCTTCAAATAAAGGACTGCTTGGTTAATAAGAACTTAAGGCATACCACACAATCCTAGAGAACATAGCACACTTCAGACCGGAGAATTTGGAGAAGTTTTTGGTACTGGAAAGTATACAAAATTCTGGAAAACAAGCAAGTAAGAGCAGAAAGTTTGGTGAAGGGAGTAGTCATGATAACTCTGACATCAGGGACTAGGGGAAAGAAAATTAAAAGATAAGTTATAACAATTCAAATCCACTAAGTTTTTAATATAAACAGGACAGGAGAGAATAAACCGTTTGTTGGAACTATCAGGCAAAAGAACTATGTATGAGAATGTTTTATTACTCTGCCCTAATCCCGAAGAGTGAAGAGCAAAGTTACCCAGTGGTATTGCCTCTCTATAGTATTGAATGGGGGTTATGTTGCTCAGATACGAAGCATTGACAAGGAAGACAAATGAAATGGAAATGGACAATATTTTTGCAAGAATTAATTACATTTTGGGTAAAAACATTCCCGATGGCCTTAACGTCATGCCTTGCTTCTATTAAAGCTGGTAGCATTATCTTCTTATGGAACTTATAGATATCTTTTATGTTACAGAAAACGTCTTCGGGTTGCAGAAGTGTGAGTGTTTCAGGTACCCCCCATTCAGCTTTGAGTGACGGCATATAATACCGCACCACATGTTGTAAGTGGTTCACGTACGACTTCTCAGTTTCAATCAATTCGTCCACTCTCATCTTCTGGTCTCTAAAAATAAACCAAATTTTTCAGTTAATATTACTTAAATCTTGTTTTTTTGAAAATTATCGACCTAACATATATATTGTTACAAGGTACTAAGCGCTAAAAATAGACAATGGCGACATGCGATGGCGTACAGTCAACTGTGACAGCAGACAGCTATGCATGCAATCCGTGACTGCGTTATCTCCCTGGAGGCTTCTATAATGTTTGATCGCCGAAGAAAGTGTACGACAGAATAATCTGGAACATTTGGCATATTTCTCGTTACCTCTAGAATTCGGAAGAATTTTGGTATATAAGGAGTCACACGATGCGGGCGTGAGAATTCAACTTGTGAAATTGACGAAAAAACAAGGTGACATCTCTGGGCGAACAGTGAACCAGTGTGAAGTGATAATACAACATGCGATATTAGTAAGTGAAGCCAGCGCAAGTAAAAAGTAATTGAAGAGGAAACCATGGCGAATTGTTACTATAGGCGAAAATCGAACAGAGTTTTTCAAAAGTGATCCAAAGACTAGAAAAAGCGTTAATTAGTGGGAATTAAGAAACAGTTTAATAATAAGTGAGTGAAATATTAGAGAAGACATTCAGCGACTACAAAATTAAGAACAGTACTAAAATTTAATTTGTGTGCAGGACTTTCTTTGGCAATAAATTAAACAAAATAAATTTCTAGTATTTTCATTTGCCTCCCAAATCCACGTCCCGTGACAATATATTCTTGTTACTTTCACTATTGCTTTTGTATTCAATAATATCTAATGTTTTTACTATCCACATTTTATTTTTATATCCTCAATTATTATTGTTTAATCTTATAGTTATTTAGTATTTTGTTTTATATTTTTTATTTTGTTCTCACCATATTGTAAGCTGCCCATCTCAGCACAGGATCTTCCTAGTGAGATGAGTGGCTTTTTTTCCTACCGGCATGTATCAAAATGAAGGTAAATAAATAAATATGTAAATAAAAAAACAGAAAAACCTAAAAACTTATCATTTTGCATGTGCTCAATGATTGATTTATTTATTATCAGAAGATAACAGACCACTGACTTTAAATAAATCATTTATGTCATTCTGTACTTTTGTTTTATACGAAAATTAATCTGTATGCTTAATTTATTTTATCTTTGCCTTTGGGTCACTTATTATTGATTTGGCAGTAATTTGCTGATTTTATAATACATATATGTTATTTCTATTCTGCAAACAAAATACAATAGATAAAAAATTATTTGGACCACTTCACACTAATTCTGCACCGTCACTGCACTAATTGTACATGAGTTTCAAAGCAAAAGTTCCATTCGCACCGTAATGGCGATTGTACACAGGTGAGTTTTGTCTCGAAAGTCATTGGACAGTTTACAATTGAGTGCGAAAGTATGAATGATACAACTGAAACACAACAATCTATAGAAATCTTTGAGACGAGAGATCAAAACCTCATCGGAGTGTGTGTACCGTAACGATAAACTACATGTTTTATTATTGTACTTAAATATGTAATAAATTCTATTATACTTTAGCTTTTAATCAATTATACATGGTTATTTGGAAAACATTAATAACCTCGCAGGACTACATTTCTGCTACATTTCGCATTTATGAATCGAAAATGTTCAAGCAACCATGACCAAATATCAATAGTAATGGATATATGCGACATTACATTTTTGTTTACAATATTTCTGACTTATTTTTCATAAAACGTTTAACTATCATTGCATTATCTTTTTTGTAGTCATTCTTGGATTTCAAATGTTTTCTTCTTTATATCTTGGAAACAAGTCAAATAAAATACCCCTAAATAATATAAAATAACTTTAGGATTCCAATTGGAAAACATGTTTCAATAGACATACATTAACTTATCAAAGAGTTATCATTCAGATATAGCATTTGGCTTACTAAAGAGTATTTAAATTATATTATGTAGGTATATTGAAAACTTATTTTACTATTTTTAATAATGTTGCCTTTAGGGTATGAAAATCGTCAAAATAATTCATGTGTATTGAATAATAGAATTTTCACCTTTTTATATTGTCCTCACAATCATCTTCGGCCACAATTTCACTGCCATCCGGTACCACATCTTTATCTTCTGTTGAGACATTTTCTTCAGACTCTGTCTTTCGTTGTAAGCTTTGAAGGTTGGTGTATATGGTATTGTCACATGTAATACTATTTGATTTCTCCTGCACTTCCTCACATAGTGTATCTTCGTCACTTAACTTCAATATTATCTCCTTTTCTTCAACTTCATTATTATTTTCTACTTTAGTAATATAAACGAAAGAACTTTTTCCCACAGAACAAAATTGATCTCCGGAATTGCTCAAATCAGTTGTCTTGTCAGCATCGCACGGGACATTGAATTTTTCTAGAAGAGTTGCTGAGATTCTCTTCCAGGCCATTTTTTCACTGTTGATTTTTCCGGAACTTATAAATAATATATCACATAGTGATACACATGAGGCACATCTATATTATGTGAAGCCTAGGAAGATAACTACAATACTGATATGTAGTAATCAGTGAAATTAAATTCCCACAATCAGATAATATTTTTATAATCTTATCAAAAAACATATCATGCTTTATATTAATAACAATTTAGTACGTTCAAGCTAGAGTTTCTGTATTAGAGAAAAGAATTAAACGTTCTTAAAACTTCAGATTTTTAATGTTGAGTCCAAGATCAAGATATATGTATAAGATGTCTTAAATATGTATTATTAAATATTGAAAAGTAAGATTTGGTACAGTTGCCGGCAAACTTCTTGAAATTCATTGGCATAGTGGAGGAATGCGCAGAAGACAAAATTTGGGTCTCGTTGGTGGAAAGGTACATGCGCAAACTTCCCCCCACTTCGCTGTAAAATTTCAAGATGTTTGCAGGCTACTGAATACATAATTTAAAATTATAGCTATAGGTTAACTTTCTCCCTTCTGGTTTGTGTTATTTAGGGAATTAAGCCATGTTTATTATTGAGCCCAATCTGCCTGCCTACCTTGATGTTTACTATTTATTATAACGCTTTATTTGTCAACCCTTTCTGTACAATTGGTTTGACCACACCACCAGCTCTACAATAGTTGACATAAGTGTAGACACTTTTCGAAATTTCTTATGAGTTCTCATTTCACTTATAAATATTCCTTGTAGGTACTATATTTTATTAAAAAACATGCCATTTGTAAAAACCAAACACAGAACATGTAGGAGCATCACATTGCTTTAAGTAAAGTGACATTACCTTTTACGCATGTGTCAGAGTGATTTTAGTTTTAATGTTATTAAAATTGGCTCCTACGGAGCCAAAATTATGGAGCAGGGCTGTTATGCTTCGTGAAGAAGGCTACACATACGAAGAAATCGCAAAAATATTGGGTGAAGGAAATACTAAGTCCGAAATAAAAAAAGGTTTGCCGCTACAAGGAGACCAAAAGTACAAAAACTGGCCTGAAATCCGGCTAAAAGCTGAAGGTGCCACAAGAAGAAAAAAAAAAATTCCGACTTGCCCGGCAGGACTGCCATCAAATATCCAAAGATATTAACTTAATCCTTAAAGCTGCTGGACTTAATATGTATTACTGATAGAACAAATAGTAAGTAATTATGCGAGAATAGATTTAGGGCAAGAATACCTCGAAAAAGCCTTACCATAACATGATGCTTTTCATTTTTGGAAGTAATATAATCAGATTTTTTGGTCATCGTCAAGGTGAAGACATAATACCAGGATACAGCGCTGCGATAATGGAACATCCTGTGAGTGTAATGGTATGGGCTTGCTTACAAGAGATGGTGTTGGACGACTGGGAGTAGTAGAATACATAATTACAGCTAAAAGTTGTTTCTGGACCCAACATTATTGGACAATAATGCTGAACAGCATCAATGATTTGTTCAAGGGTGACCATGATGTATGCATCTTCCAGCAGGACGGAGCCCCTGTGCGCGTAGCTAAATGAGCATGAAATAATTACAGGACAACTACATTATTTACAACTATATTTTACCTCACCCAGGGATTAGTCCAGACTTGAATCTCTGGTCATGGCTGAAAATATTGGTCCCTCGTCCCAAAATTTACGATGTTTGGTGGACTCTATGCCTCGAGGAATTGAGGAAGGTAATAAATTAAAACGATTTTCTACAAAATATTAACGTTAAATGTTAATTTTAAACATTTTGCAATATGTATTTTTTATGTTTACCTATAGTGTTAACTTGGTCGTTGGACATAATTATAAATTATAATTTATTTTAAAAAAAAACTTTGTATAAATTAATTGGAGTGACTTAACATCTACATTTTTTGATACCACTACATCTTAGTCAGGACCACTGTAACTTTCGTGAGTACGCATCTATCCTGACAAAGATACAGTGGTATCAAAACCAGTAGATGTAAAGTTACTCCAAGTGATTTATGCAAAGTTTTTAATTATTTAATTAAAATGATTAATTTTGCAATATCTTTGCAATTGATAAATACATAATGCGTTTTGACATCTCGTTGTTTTATTCAGAATTTATATTACATATCAATAAACAGCTATCAAGAGCTTGTTATCTTATATTTCCTGCCTGATTCATATTCCAACTTACGTGCTGTTACAACGTTATTCTTGACGATACCACCTTTTACATATCCTTGAGGTATTACTGTTTGTATATTGTTTATTTTTAAAATCTGACAACCTATATCTTCAGCTCAGATGTCCATAAAGAACTCTAGTACAACAATACAATTCATTATGTAATTCAAGCATAGTTCAAAAACGTTTTACCATTAGAAATACTTTTGTGATGTACTGAGGGTTTTCGACTGTAGAAATAGTTGAATTTTAGTGAATCCATCGACAAATAATCATTAAAACTGTTGTTGAAAAAAACTACTAGACCAAGAATTAATTTAAAAACTATCGCATATGAGAGTTTTTAGTCTTCGTTGTGTTTTCTTCATGCCTTCTTTGTGTTTCTGAAATAATTTTTTTTTGATCATACGCATGATTCTGGGTTTCCCAATTATTATTTTAATACTCGTGATTGTATTCCTTTCTAAGTTTTACCATTGTATTTTTTATGACTACTGGTTTAATTTTAATCATTCATTCTCGTCAGAAGTCAATCTGATGAAATTTTTTAATGTTTCTGTTTCTATGTTTATATTTAAAGGATTTTCTTTCATCATTACAAATTACAATTAAATATCTTCATGAAAAACTTACAAATATATCACTATACTTTAACTTATTTAGAATAAAATCAAGTACATATTAAGTTAATCAGCTTTGTTCTTTGAATTAAGAATTACCATTTAATTTGGTACATTTGTAAGTACCATGAAATACGTAAGTAGAAAAAACAAAATCAAAAAAAATAGAACATAGAAGAACATCATTAATTGGAAATTCAAAGAAACAAAAAAAAACATTTTGAATTTTGTGGAACCCCGTTAATTCAAAGTTCAAGATCCCAAAACAAATATGTATTGTGACATTTCGGGACTTGTGTATTTTAAAAGTTTCGAATTATCGGGGTCGAATTAACAGGGTTTGACTGTTTGGTTTGGCAAATAAGATATTTTACTGTCATTCTTGTTATTAAAAATGTAATTTTCACATATATTACATAGTTACAACTATTTATTCTATTTAAAATAAATTTGAAAGAGAGCAAATCGACTCATGAAGACGAACAAGTTATTTTATTTTGTTTGTAAGTCAACGTATGGATCTTTATTTGTTATTTATATTTCACAGTTATGTATTATAGGAAATGCACACAGTATTATTCTACAAGTCTGTATAAATTTTGATATAAAGCAAAAAAGGAATTATAAAGTATATACTGGACAGTCAACAGGCTGACCAGTTATTTTTTCAGATTTCAAATTTTCCTGTGCAGTTTTTATGACTTCAATGGCGGACTGGACAGCATTCGAAACACTTCCCTCCAAGAGATAATTCTCCTTCCCTAATTCCGTTGCATTGCAGTTGTTTCTCATTCTACTTTCAGATCTTTTGCAGAACATTAAAATCTCCTTGAATAAAACCAAGTATGAAGGCAATCTCTTATTAGGCTCCATAAAATAACTTGGGATGTCGTAGTTTTCTTGACTTTCAGATGATTTGCCCAACTGTAAGATATTTACATTGTAAAGTAGACATTTATTAAGTTGTTTTATAATTTACAATTATATGCAGTTAGAACGAGAAAAATAACTTACATTTATCAAATCTTTATGTAGCGATTGTATATGACATTTTTGGTAAAGTTTGTCATAGTCCAAGTACATTGCAAATGATTTTTCCTGAAACCGGAATATTTTTTAAGTACAATGTATCTACATACATACATTAGATTTACAAAAAAAACTAGATTTATAAATATCAACATAACAAGTTAAATTATCCCCCTAATTCTCAGGATATCAAGATTGTTATAATATCCTAAGACAACATAGGGATTTATGTCTCTGTAAACTTTCTGAGTCAAAGAACGAAATGTTAAGACTATTGCCAATATTTATCAATATCAATATTTCTGTCATTATAGCGGAAATATTTACTTTGATTAAATATTGAGAAGCTTTGGATGAAGAAATTTATAGATTTGTGTGACACAAACTGATTTCTACCAACTTGTGTAAATTATATCAACCCTAGAGGACCCTATTTTTTGTACGCATTGAAGTATTTTTGCATTCTCTTTATAATTATTGAATGTTTCGCTTTAACTCTCCTTGAGAAGAACTCCTCCTGAAAAGAAATGGCTACAACTAGCAAATAACAAGGAAGAATGGAAGGGTATGGAAGAGGCCTACATCCAGCAGTGAAGAGATGAAAGCTGTGTAAGAAGAAGAATTCTTCTTGTCAACTCAGACACCGACAGAACGTTGGAGGAAGGTTCGCCAGGATAACTCCCGGACACTTCCTAGTAAGGCGAGAACTATTGAAGCCTTCCGAACAATTTGACCTGCCAGGGAGTCTCAGCGTATGGCTTTTATATTCTTTCGTCACTGGTGAGTATGCATTAGAAATCCAAATGAACAGCTGTTTATTTGCACCTTTGAGAAGCCTGGTAATTTTACAGCCGTGCGTGGTTTAATAATTTCCGAGAAATAGCCATAGGTACGGGGTGTGCGTATCATCTTGTGTAAATAAATATTTCATTTTTAACCCTCAAGTTTTTTGGCATGTTATTACTCCTTTCTCGATAAAATTCCTTAACTTATTGCTATTTTATTGTACTAATATGATTCTGGTTAAATTATATTGAACACTAAAAAACCCAATATATTAAAAATAATGAGAAATAAGACTTTCTTTCCTTGCCGCCATAGCGGCGGCACTCCAGTAATATGGCAAACCATGCATGCCGCTTCTACGGCGGCACTCGAGTGCTAAGGATTAAATATTATTTATTGAATTGGCGTTAACTTTGTGGAATGACATATTATAATTATATATAAATGTAGCACTTGTCTAAGACCACTTGTGAGTTTATGACTATATAATCACCCGTTGATGACAATAACTGTAGTTGTCGAAACTGTAGTCATAAACTCACAAGTGGTCTTAGACAATTGCTATATTTATATATAATTATAATGGTTAAATATGCATATTACTGTGTTTGCTACCAAATAGTGGACATTGCTTCTTTTGCTATTTACATAATTGGATATTGCTGTCTTTGCTATGATGTTTCATTTTAACATCGACATCAATTCTCACTTTAGTATGAAGTGGCTATTTTGTCACGTGACACCCTTGGAGGTTGATTCGTTGAAGTGGATTTTACTGCCTTTGCTTTTAATGGTGATGTGGACACATGATTTTGGAAGGTACAGAGGTCTATTTCTTATAAAATCTTGAATTCAGTACATTCTGAATTAGTAATCCTCGGTGACTGCATTCAAAACCTTTTAAAAAAAATTTGGATATTACTGCCTTTGGTTTTATACCCAACATATTACAAATTTACTCCTTTAAGAAGTTCAAAGTGACAGCTTAAAAGTGGGTAGCAAATCATTGAACACATGTGTATTGTCTCCTTTAAACTCTCTCAATCAATTCTTATTTGTACATACCGTGTCTCTTCAAAATTTGAGATCACACAGTGACAATGAATTTAAGTTTTTAAGAAATTGTTTCAATTAAGGTGAGTTATATGACTAGGAATTTAAATTCTAAAATTAAATTTTCTTTGACATATTATGTACCATTACGTGCCAGAATAGATGTCTAAAACAGGTGAACAGTTTCAAATACCTTGGTGTAATAACATCTCAGGATGGAAAGCAAGAAAGTGAATCGGTTAGGGCCGGTTGTTTCAAATTGGATTAAAGTAAGCGTTCTTTTAAAGCATAGATTTTTACGTTCCCCACCAATCAGACGATCCCTTTTCGTAAAAATCTATGCTTTAATCGACCGCTTACTTTGATCGAACTTGAAACAACCGAGCCTTAGGAGGATAGAAGCTACAAGCTAGGTAGCTTGATCCCTGTACCATCCTGTACTTAGAAATGCGGAGCTCAGCCAACGACCAAAGTTGGCAGTATTCAAATCAGTTTTCAGGCCAACTCTAATGTACGGCCACGAGTACTGGATCTTGACCGAAAGACCAGCTCAAGACTGCCGAGATGGGATTTCTACAAGGAATGGTAGGAGTTACCAGAAGGGACACAATTAGAAATACTCGAATAAGATAATGTTTCATGGTAGAACCATTATTGACGTTTATGGAGAAATCACAGTTATGGTGGCTGGGACATATCTTGCGGATACCAGTAGATAGACTTCCAAAGCGGATTTCCAGGCAAGACCAGAAGGCAAAAGACCAAGGAGCTGTCAAAATCATCAAAACTAAAGAACTTAAAACAATGGTTTGGATAGATGGCATTTCAATATTTCAAGCAAGTGTGACTAAAGCCATTATGGACCATTTTAAATGGACAAGGAAGGCATCATAATGAGCAACAGTTTGATAGGATAAAATAAGAAAAGATAGGGTAGAAAAAAGGATAAAAGCAGGCAAAATAGAAAATAAGATTTAATTGTTGGATTTACTTATTTGTGTACTTTCGTGGATTATTTAGCTGCTTTACATTTCTAACACTTTATATAAAGAAAAATGCTTTGCATTCTTATTAAATGGAATTAGGCCTGCTCTCGATATTTGTCTAGAATTGTATCAGCTGCATCAGCTATTGCCAAACTAAATGAATGAGTCTTTATTAGCAAAGATATTTTTCAGCCCACTAAAATATGTATCAGTATATAAAGCTTTTATTATACTTGGACCGGCCAGCACAACCGGACCACTTCATATACAAAATGAGACAATGTACCTCTCGAATAGGGCTATTTTCCCACTGAAAAGCATAAGAGAGTTAGAGAGGCGTCTAAGTGAGAATGACGAGGGGATCTTTGATCACGAGGCCCAGCACTAACCAACCAAAAATGGACCTAGGAATTCAAATATTATTTAAGATATTTAGTGACATCACTTGCATGTTTACAACAAAATATGAAGAAATCCACCTACTAAATCTGATGAAGAAAATATCTGTCTATAAGGAATGAGAGAGTGAAAACATTATACATATTCGTATTGTTCATATGTATGATTATAGCAATTAAAATTTTCAGTACCAGTATGAAACAATGAAATTAAAGCAACTAACGCTTTTGACAAACACTTTGGCCAGCATGGTTAGGTTGTTCTGCGTCTTGTTAATTCCAACTAAAAGCTTGGAGTGAAATCGGCGCAACTCCAGAATTTTAGGGAAGATCTCCTCCTGGGACAAACTAAGTGCTTCTTGCGAATCCTTCACATTCTTCAGTGATAAGTAGTACTGCTCCATCCTCTTGAGCTTTTCTACATAAACTACCTCGGAGTGTAGTAGATCATTAATACGATCTTTAATTTTCCTGGAATTATAATGTGAATGCATCGAACGACTAGTTTCAGATTAATTTATTTAACCTATAAACATAATCAAATTGTATAATAAAATTATCATTAAGTACAATATGACAAATCCTGATAAATATCAATTTTTAAATAATTTTGTACGACAATCGAAATGAGTTACCTTAGATGAGTAGCTGATATAAAGAAACCGATAAACTTTCATTAAGTGGCTTTCATGTGTCCTGTAGGTGCCAGCAACGCAACTGATTTTGTAAACACAGGCCGCGAAATATTTCAGGTGAACCCGGAGGTGTCATTTGAAGTTAAGGTTACAGCTGCAGTGGCCACACTCACCAAGAAGGTACTAAATAGAGATACACGGAGATGCCGTGACCAAACAATGGGCCTCCAACTCAAATAGGATAAATGAAATAAAGAGTAGTAATAAAATAATATTTGATGCTCAACGAATACCAATCTGTCAGAGGACATTATGACCGAACCTAGTACACTAACATCAGAAGTTGCTAGTGCCATCAAAGAAGACCAAGGATATAGGACCGATTAAGGAAAGGAGAAGAAAGGATAAATGAATTAATTATTTCAGAACTTTAAATTATTAAACAAAAATTAAAAAAAACAATAAATGTTAGGAAAGTGAAGGCTTCCTTAACATACAAAATACCCAACGAATGGTGATGATAATTAGTCTTCACTCCCATTTCTTAAAATGGCAAAACTCTTGCCTAATAAACACGGTAAAATTAAGTATTTGGGCATATAATTTGTGTACCCATATGTCGCCGCCAATAAACAAATAAACAAGGAAAACAGTAGTTGGGTAGATATAAATAAACACTCCTGAGTCCTGACAATAAAACACCCAGCAATGGATCATTCTCAGTGTCGAAGATTTGGCCAAAGTATGTAAGTATGGACAGACATCCGTTTAGACAAATCGTGGATGCTGTATGTAATCGTGTAACTAGGAAGCCTTCTAAATAAATACCTGAATTAATTAGAATCTGTATGTAAGCACAGCACCAAAAGAAGAAGAATGGTAACTGTCTCAGATGTGCAAAAATAAAGTGTAGCTGTTCGGAAACAATTAATAATTACATTAGACAGCAAATAAGCAACAGGCTTGGGCAAAGCACTGCTGACTCTAACCAGAATGGGAAAAAGAAAAGATGTAGAAAAATATAGTTTTATCAATCAAATATTGATGACTAGCTATTCATACCCGGCGTTGCACGGCTTAAGGATTAAGTTGAAAATAAATTTGTGGGCGGAAACAAAGGTTTGATTCAAACAGTATAGATTTGCATCGAAAATATATCAGGGGGAGGACAAAAGGTAAAAGGAGAGGGAGGAAATGTCATCTTTGTTACCCGCCGGGTCCTAAAGAATAAGTTTCCAAATATTGAGTCCGATCGGTTGAACGGTATAGATTTGCATCGAAAATATATCAAGAGGAGGGGAAGGGGTAAAGGAGGAGAAGGGAAATGTAGCCTATGTTACCCGCCAAGTCCTTAAGAATAAGTTTCCAAATTTTGAGTCCGATCAGTCGAACAGTACAGATTTGTATCGTACAGATTTGTTACCCGCCGATCGTTTTCAAAAGTCGAATATATCAGGGAGAGGGGAAGGGTTAAAAGAATAGGGGGGAAATGTCACATATGTTACCCGCCGAGTCTTTGAGAATAAGTTTCCAAATTTTGAGTCCGATTGGTCAAACGGTACAGATTTTCATCGAAAATATACCAGCGGAGGCGAAGGGTTAAAAGAATAGGGGGGAAATGTCGCCCAAGTTACCCGCCAGGTCCTAAAGCATAAGTATGCAAAGTTTTAATTGAATCACATAAACGGTATACATTTGTATAGAGAACAGACAGACAGACATTGAGTTTTATAGGTATAGATAAACAAATAATAACAGTAATGAAATACACTTACCTTGAATATTTTTCAAGTTTCCTATCATTTGGAATATTTTCTGATGAATGAAATCCCTCTAATCTTTCTGTACCCATTATGAAATCTTCACCATTGTCACTATCACTCCACTCTTCGGATTGTGAATTTGATTCATTTCTCGAAGTTGGAGGACTTGGTGAAGATACATCTCCCGCATTTCTAACAGGAGTCCTTTCGTTGCCAACAGCCAATGGAAAGTTTGGCAAGGTCGAGGTGATCATGCTGGCCACCGAACGCACCCACCCACTCTCCGCCATTATCTTTTGTTATTATCTGAATGTTTTCTTCCCATTACAAAGTCCCAAAGTGGTCGAAAGGACTTAATTAGTTTTATCTGATATAATCGCAATTCTTTAATGCATGAAAAATGATAAATGTTATCATAGTTGCCGATAATCACATAATGGATTTAAGTCATTGTCAGGGCTGAACTAACTGGGAAGACCTTAACAGTTTGCACCAATTAGAATCAACCAAAAACATTGGAAGTTTTATTTTTGTTTTTTTTAGTTTTTTTTAAATTCTTTAAATAAAATAACTTTTTGCTTAACACCACTCTATTGAGTTTAAAACTAGTTTCGACTCACAACTGAGTCTTCATCGGGGTTCAGTATTAACTAAATAAAAACAGAATTACGAACAATTAAGAAGGCATTAAGGGAAGAAAGAGACAGAACGTCAACTGTGGTGGGGGTTGGGTGAAAGAGAGTGGGTATGGGTGGGTGTAGTTAATTGGAAGGGGAATATATCTAGAATTGGAATACGCGATAAATCTAGTTGCTTATTAAGTAAATATTTTTTATTTGTTTTTAAAGATTTTTTTATTTCTAAAGCTTCTAAATTATTGAGACAATTACCTATGTCATTTTTATGAAGTACATCTACACCCGAAGATTGGTCAAATGCGTGTTTTTTTTTCTATTAAATGAATTGCAAATTCTGAATAGCCTACACTATTTAATTAAACATTTTTTATGTTCAATGACTCAAAGAGAGACTCGGTTGTTAGTCGAAACTAGTTGGTTTAAACTCAATAAAGTGGTGTTAAACAAAAAGTTATTTTATTTAAAGATATTATGTCTCATCACAGTGTGTTTGATTCGTGTGAAAATTTTTTTTTATTGTTGCCATTTTATGTTTACCTCTTGCAAAACTGTATTTACAGTTTAAACGCAAGGATTTAATTACAGTATATGTACATTTTCTTAATTAATTGTCCTTAAATTATAATATAATATAAAACTACAAATTTTAAAACTTTTATGCTTTTAAGTATTCACTTTACAATTAACTGTAGTATCTCTTTAGGGTTTTTAGTGATTAGTGATTTACCGAATAACATGAATTTTTTACTTAATGACTTCTTGCGTTACACCCTTGATATGTGTATATTTAAAACATCAGCTAAATGTGCAACAGAGTACCTACATAAAAAAATTGTATATAAGATCTCTATCCCTTAAAGGTTATAGACATTATATTAACTGAAATTAGCGAATTTCTGCTTTTATTTCAGTTTTTTTCTCAAAAAAATGTAGAAATATTTTTTTTTATTTTGTGTTATAGAAAAAAATATTTTTTATGCACAAATCATGTTTGGTACAAAAAAAAAATAAAAAATGCCTCTTTGGTAGTTGTCCGAGTTGAGTATAATGAGTATAATAATAAAAAAATAGAGTTTGAAAAATTGTTAATTTTTACAGTTATGGGTAAAAATAAACACACATAATACAGTTCATTTCAGTGATTTCTAATGCTGATTTCCTTGAACACCATCAAAATTCTGATTACAAGCAGTATTGTGATCTTTGAAGGTACGTGGTTTAAAACTAAAGAACACAAAGTTTTCTTTGAGCATTCACAATGGACAATCTATTTCGACAAAATATTTAAATAATCATATAATCTTGTTGCGACACTTTTTATTTTAAAAAACGAATTGTTAAAAAAAATCATTAAAATTATTTAATTTAAAAAGTTATTAAAAACAATAACTTTTTAAACCCGCTCCTATCCAATATTTCATACATACATAGTCAACACATATTATTGTGTACATTTTAAGTCTCATAACTCAATGAGAGGAATGGATTCTGGATAGTACATATTTTGAATCAATCCGAAATTTGATATACATACATATATATATTTATTTTTAAATACCTAATTATTTTATTTAAACCAATCCCGTAATTAAAGTACTTGTGTTAATATAAAAGTGAGTAGTTAACTATTATAAAAATATCTGGTTTATTTTATGTGAATATAATAATGTATAGAAAATACATGCTCCATCAGAGAGATATGAATATGAAAGTTTTAAATTCAATATGAGATCTTCTTCACTTACATGCGGTACTTGCCCAATTGCTTAACACATTGTTTGCGGCAGACGCTTAAACGGGTCTTTTGCAAACTGTTAGTAGAAAGCAAGAGACGAAAAGATGTTCTCTTACAAGTTTGGCAATGCGAGAAAGTCACAACATAGATTGGAAATAAGAATCTGCGAAGTACGTAGCTAAAACCGGTATATATTCTGTAATGTACCTTTACATAAAGGGAATTGTTTCCAACGATTTCATACTTCCAAACAATATTAGTGTTTATTGTTATGTATTTTACAATATATATGTTACAGCGAATTTGCATTTTTAGTGAGACTATACTTTCACTAGTAAAAATGTACTTTTCCCGGTCGGGCAGAGTGGGGGCAGTGAAAACATCTAAATCAACGGATTCTCAGATTCACTACACATAATCCGTGAAAATACATTACTCAAAGCATAGACAATATATCGGTGAAACCATCAATTTGTACACGTAATTCTTAAAGCGTAGAAAGTATAAAGGCGGCACTACACTAGACGATTTTTATTCATTTTGCGGTCCTATTTTAACTCCTAAATTAAAATAGGACAGCGGCACCGCAAAACGAATACGAATCGCGAAGTAAGGTGTCGGCTGAAAGATCGCGCACTCGGGTTTTTTATGATATCTGACGACTGCCGGAACAAAACGAGGTTATGTCACCATGTAAATATTGGGGGGTTAAGGGAAAATTTTTATTAATGAATATGTATTTTGTCAATTAAGTTTATTAAATATGTTTTTTTTATAACAATACAACAAAAGTTTATTTCTTACAAATATAGAAACATAAATAAACATACACCCGGTATTATTAATTTTAAATGAACCTTTAAAAGTGCGTCAAGTAACAAACACTCGATGCGAAAAATACAAAAATCAAAGAGATTCTAAGTCATCCATTTACGTTTGAATTCATTCAGATTCTTCCGCATTTCCAATTTTCTATCTTTTTATCAAAAATGTGTCTAATGTCGTTTGCGTTTCTTGTTTGCGCACGTGTAAGCACGGGTGGTAGACGTACAACATAAAGTGCGCGGTTTTTAAGTTCGCAAACTTACTCGGCTCGACGTCGTTGACAGACGTGAAGCTTGCTCGCACCGTACCATTTTTATGAGTTTAATCGACTGTCTTTTGAATTATAAGATGATCAGAATTTCGTAAGTGTTCGCGATTAAAATTTTAAAAATATATTACGTTTTAGTTACCTACCTAAACTAATCATTGAATATCAAAGACCAGTCCAGAAGTGTGACAGTTCGAGAAACAGAACTATCGCCACAGAATAGAGAATATGCTATCGCTCAAAGGATAAAAATTAGAAATACTGTCGCTTTGTGATGACTTTGGACTAGACTAGTGTAGAATGAGACACAAAACGCAAAATAAATTTTGAAAAACAAGGTCCATGTGCCATTAGAATCTTGTTATAAAATCATATAATGAAGAATTGGTGCAGACGAAACTTTCAACACTTCAAAATGACTATTTTAATAATATCCGTTATCTACATAATGTTGATATGCACAGAAGAAATTAATAATGCAGTAAGAACCTTGTTCACGCAATGACTTATTAAATTGTTATTCAAGGCCCGGTTGTTTCAATTTGGATAAATAAAAGTTCGTTTAAAAGCATAGATTTTTACGGAAACGGATTTCAGACTTGTCAAATTTAATTTTTGACAGTTCGGAAACCAATAAATTCACTAGTAAGTGCAAGTTAAAATATTGTATTCATATCTATTGGTGAAAAACTCTTTGAATATGATAAGAATGACCTTGAATATACTTTCTCTAAAATGCCAGTGAATGATGGACTCACTAGAAAATCAGATTCACTGTAACATATATATATTATGTTGAATGTGCATAAAATGACTAAATCAACAATATGACAAAAGTGCAGTTTTTTCAAAAATTTTAAATTTAAACTTATATATAATAACGCGCGAACCTAATAAAAATTGCCCGCTTTCTGGCATAAATTGATTAAAAGCCCCCGCAAACAGTTAATAATTATAATCATCAAAGTGATGTATGTGAAGTTTTCTACAGCCACTGACGATTGTCGCAAATTCATCAAGATTTTCAATTCTCTCTTTCCGATAATACTCAATTGGCATTCAATGTACAAAAAAAGTTTTTTTTTCAATAATATTATCATATTTTTTGCAATAATAAAACAATGATTACTACTGTAATCCAGTGTACCAATGTTATAATTAAAAGCAAGCTTTTGTAAGACTATTGGCAAGTACTTGGGAGTTAATGTGTTTACGAATATGATTAATTAATTGTTCAACGACTTTTCTTTAAAGTTGATCAACTGATTCCACAAAATTCGATTTATATCATAATGCCAGTTTTTAATAATTGTTGTGTCTCCCTCCAGAATGTATCGCTTAGAATCACTCTTATGGTACCACACCTTAAAATTACTGGATTCCTCGTCTTCTGGTAAATTGATTGCCAAATAATCAATTGGGATTGAGTCGTAGTATTTATAAACATCTGTTGGCTCCTAAAAAGGTGTACATACTCATTTAATTGTTAATTTGTATGCATTTTTATCATATAACACGTATTAAGTAATTAATTTCTACGCATTTTGAATAAATGCACACTGCACACATTTTACATTTGTACAGTTTTTTGTCAATGCTATGCTATCTATAAATATACTATTTTGCAATTTTTTTTACTTGTATAGGCTACTTATATGTAGGTATCTCTTTTCTATGCAGGTTACTTGCATTTTTGGTACAATAAAGTATGTGGATGAATTACTACCCAAAAAAAGGTAATTAAATTAAAGGTAAGGTAAAAAGAGAGGGTAATCGCGGAATATATGGCATGACCAGATTAACCAGATGGTCCCATTAGTAGCCTCAACAACCGTCGAACTTGCATGCGAAGTTGTATGAATGTGGATGAGGCGAGAGTTATATGTGAAAACCGAAGAGTATGGCGCTCAATCCTCTCTGCCTACCCCCATGGGGAAACGGCGTGATGGTAAGTAAGTAAGTAAAAAGGTAAAATATTTATCTTGTACAATAAGCAAACAGTTGACATACTTGCATACTTGCTTCACAACTATCCATCTTAATTAAAACACATTAAAAATCTGAGGGCAGATGGCACTTGAAACAATCATAGAAGATTGGAGAAGACATATAAATATTTGTATAAAAACATAGATTTGTGCTACTGTGCTGTACTACGTTGCGGCGGAAAACAAGCAATATTTATTTGTGTGTAAAATTGGAAAGACTTGGTGTGTGAAAAATGTCTTGGATGGCCTTGATCTACAATATTTTGGTGAACTTAATTTTATTACATACCTTTGGATTTAACACTGCAAAAATTAATACTTTTTCAAACAGAAAACACTTCATTTTGTGCTGATGATTCAAATTGTCAGTGACTGTGAATTCATCATGTCTTATATATTTCCCTTGTTCCTCCAAAAGTAACTGAAATAATATTTTCCTATAATAATTAATTAAATTCTTGTAGAGAATTTCGAAAGGAGAGAGAGAAATGTAGGTTACTTTTTAGAAAATTTGTAATTTTTAGTTTGATTAAATAAATCAATGACAAAATTATAAATATGTAGTCAATTTTAACAGAGCAAATCTTGGAGATATACTGTTAAGAGAATCATAAATTGCAAAGATTATGACATTTCTATTAGGCCTCTTTCCATTTAAGAAAAACAATTGTGCGTCGTAGCACGGTTTATTTTATTGTGTTAGTGTTTACAGGTATGCCTAAACACCAACACAATGTGCCTATACGCATGGCTTACACATACTAATTTGATTATCTTTTTTAAATGGAAAGAGGTAGGTATACTTAAATACCAGATGTTGATATATTTGCTGGTCTCACTTGACAAAAAATCAATTAATTTTTTCCATTTATATAAAACATAGTAAGCTAAGTCAGTAATAAATCTTCATTTTTTTAAATGAATAAATTCTTCCAAAGAAAATTAAACAATCGAATTAAAGAGTAATTCAGAATTAATAACAATTGAATAGGTGTTCAAGTACTATGAATTAGCGCAAACTAAAGCTATCCACGCTATCAAGGCATCAGTTGGCAATGAAGAAATCATCTATTATGAAATTAATATTTTGGGACTTGTGTGTTATGTATAAAAATTTTGAATTATGTCGAATTTCGTATTATCGGCGCTCGAAGTAATGTGGTTTTACTGTTCTATAATTATAACATTAAACTTAATTTATTAGTCCTATCCCAGTAGAATAATCTATAATTAAACGCAAAAATAATTATACATAATTTGAAAACAATAAAAAAAACACTATTTTTCCTATTTTTTTAGAATGAACTATCTCATCTTTCACTATCAGATCACCCTATATAATCTAGATATCATAGATGGCTATTCTTTGGTTCTTGATATACTTGTTAATCTTCATGTAAAATAGATCTCTGCGGCACCACTGTTAAGTAGCTATTGTGGGTCTTTTACTATTATTTTATAATGAATGTTCTTTATAATGAATTCTCTGGTTCCTTCTACTTTAATTTATGACATGTCTGGCAAAGTGTGCATGTACAGAAAAGAGTCTTCACTCTCACATCCCTGAGATTTATATGTCAGTTTGCCACATTTTTCTACGAACAAATGTAATAGACAATGAATGACAACATTGCACTGCAACTTTTGAAGGTTCTGAAAGATGTATCGATACTATAGAAATTGATTTTTGGAGATGAAAAAATCTACATTAACAGGTAAGGGTTTATAAGATGCATGTGCAAGGTGTGTAAAAATATTATTAGTTGGTTCAACAATATTATCAAGTTTTAATGACAATGTTTAAAGTATACCAGTGGCAAAAACATTAATTTTGTTAATGTTAGGTAGTTCTTAATTGTCATTCTCAGTGTGTTTTTCTTAGAAAACAATAATGATTTGTTTTTTTTGCTGTTCAACAAATGCTTTCATCTAATGTACTTTATAATACTTACATATTAATAAATACATACCGGTAGATTTTGCAGATTTTGCAGCATCATTTTAGTATTTATCATTGTCAAAAGGTTTACCATTTTCTCATAAGCAACTGGCAGGTTGTATTTGCGCAAAGTTTTGACTTTATCAGCATGGGAATGACTGAGGTTATGAGATATTTCAGAATCCATTACATTGTTAAGTATTTTCCGGTTACTTTTGATAATGTTTTCTAAAAATAATGGATATCTTGTGATTCTCTGAAGAGGGTATGAAAGATATACTAGAATGTCAAAATCATCACTACAGTCTTCCTGTTTTTGCTAAAAAAAATATAAAATGAATGTCAAAAGTGTATAATGATGTTTATATGGAAAAAAAATTACAAGAATTTGTACCCCTTCTAGATTTTCTTCACTTAAGTAAATCAAAAGTTATAAAAATAAGAAAATCAACCAACAGCGACCATAAAAACAAAATTGTATCTAAGCATGGAACCATTGAGAAACTAAATATTTTAAATAATTAAATATCTGTGTACTTTATGAAACCCCCTGTTATAAATGAATATTTATTCTACTTGGAGAGATTTTCGCATATCAGTAAAATTATGGATGTACATATATCCACGGGTCAGCCTAGTCAAATATTTAAAAATTTCAGTCCTCAAAGGAAAAGCCAAAATGAAGCCAGATTAAGTTTTCATTTTACAAGGTTTAAAAATATGTTTAAATAAAATATTAATTTGCTATTAATCTTCTATGTCATAAAATATATACAGGGTAGCCTATAAAAACATTATTTTTTGAAAAATCAAACCTATTTTGTATTTTTTTATTATTTATTTAAATTAACTCTCTCCACTCCAAGGCTTTTTTGTTTTTATTCCACAAGTTTTATTTTTTTTAATATAAGTAATGGATTTTTTTTATCTCAAAACCTTTACTTAACCTTACTATATTATATTTCTTAGTTCTAATGTTTATCAATTAATTTTGATGAGCTATTTTTCAAAACAAATCCCGGGATGAAGCGAAGGGTTCGTCTCAAATGTTTTGCAAAAATGGTGTCTCTCTTCTCTCACTCTTTCTGTTGGAGCATATAGCATAATTTTTGTGCTTTCCCCTAGTTCTAAATAAATAAAGGAAGGGATTTCATCGAAACGTTGTTCCAAATCGTGTTTGTGCCATTCTAAAATATGTCTTTTGATAGTGTTTAAAAAACTTTAGTAAATAAAATATTTCCTATTTTAAAATTGTCTATAAGAGACGTAAAGAGGTGAAACTTAAAATCAACTGATTTAATTCATTGTAATGATATTTGAAATAATCTCAGTGCAGATGATCGTTCCCATCATCATTCCCTTTAATCCAAGTCAAATAAAATAATAAAAACCTTCGAATTCCAATTGGAAAACATTCCAAGTGGAATTTTTTCAGTGTTTTTATCATTTTATTTAACTTGTTTTGAAACAAATGAATTTTTCGTAATCGATATAAGTTACTGTTATGATATTCCAACGTTTTACAAAAAATAAGTGAGAAATATTGAAAAAAAAATGTAATGTCGCATAATATATCCATTACTATTGATATTAGGTCATGATAGCCTGAACATTTTCGACTCATAATCAAGAGGTTATTAATGTTTTCCAAATAACCCTGTATATACTAGAACTTTGTGATATGGAATTCCTTTTTTATATTGGTAAATTGGTAAATTTTAAATCACTATCATTAATTATTTCATACAATAATTGAATGGCTTTCCAATTTTTTAATATATATTTCTAATTTAATACTTATTTTTAAAAAAAATAATTGTAATTAGTATCAAAACTATCCCAATGATTACGTTGATTCATTTAAAAAACAATAAAAGCATGCATTCTACAAATAAATTCAAATACTCACTAAAAAAAAGTTCCAATGCTTTTTAATAACCTCAAAACTTTTTTTTGTTTTACTTGAGTATGACTCGTACAAGGTGAAGAGAAAGTCCACCTAAAAATAGTCATGACCATTACAATTCTTCTACAGTCTTTGTAATACCATCACCTCAGTTCACATTGAACATAATATAGTCAAGATAAGGGTGAATTAGCATTCCTAGTAACAACCCCTTTTATGGATTTTGCTCCCTTGAGATTATTTGGAGACAACTCTGAGCTTTCATGAATTCAGTGTACGCATCATGTCTCTGCGATTTTCCATCTTGCACTCCACTTAGCATTTGTTTACTTAATCTAGTAAAATCAAGAATTAATTATTAAATATGAAAACGGTCATAAAATATCTATATTCACTACATTTTCAATAAAGACGTCTGCGAGAACATTCACTTTTTGACTCGCTGCAATCAGCGCTGGCAGCAATGTCCTCGCGTGGAATTTGTAGATCTGCTTAATACTACAGAAGACATCCTCTGGTTGCAGAAGTGCCAATGTGGAAGGAGCTCTTTCATCAGTCAGACAAGGAATGTAATACCGCACAACATGTCGCAGCTGGTTTATATATTTCTTCTCCGTATCAATCAATTCTTGAATTCGCATCTTCTGATCTCTGTAAATATATAAGAAGAAAATTGCTTACAAGTTCAAATTATGAGAATTTTGAATACAAATCAAGTCCATTGGAGCAGTTGCTATAAATGTAGAGCAACATCGTAGAAGCCAACCGGAAGAACTCTGCAAGAATGGCAGAACATGCTGTGGACATAAAGAAGAAAAAGTTCACGTCATCTTTGGCTATGTGTGCTATGGCAGAAGGTCATTAAATCAATTTTGACGGAGCTTCCACAGTTACTGGCCTAAATAAAGAAACAGCAAAGATTTTTTAAATATGTATGTTTCGATTCTCTCTAGAATCAACATGCTCTTCTTCTATTTAAACTCTCACACGTAAAGTGAACTTATATACAGGATCATCTTATTGGACATGTATCTAAACACATGAATTTATAATACATATTCGATATAGGTTACTTTCATGATACTCCAACATTTTACAGAAGATATATCAGAAATATTGAAAAAATGCAAACTTTGATGTCACTCCTAGGCTATCGACATTTCATTCAATGTAAAGTATAGTTTTTCTTTTCTTTATTTACAAATCCCTTTAAATGAAAATATGATTTGTCTGAAAACAGGATATTATTAATACTCCTAAGAACCCTTAAAAATTGGAGGAGCGTGCACTCATGTACACGCAGTACAAGTTATACTTCTTTGGCATGATTGTGATAATAATTGACATGTATTTCCATATTGGTTTAAAATGTAATACCATAATATGACTAGTTCAAAATAAAATTCAAAAACATTTTATCACATTTCTTAAAAATCATCCATTAATTAATTTTTTTTCATAATTGTGTACCTGCATCATTACTATTTATCAAAAGAAAACATCCAAATAAATATTACTTTGCATTTGAAATAAAGCTATTTAGTCACTCCTTCCCATGTCCTCGGTAGCATAGTATGGTGAGTATCCTCGCCTGTCATGTGGGAGGCCAGGGTTCAATTTCCCACTGGGAAATTTTTTTTTTCGTTTTTTATTACATTTTTATTTGTACAATTATTTTTAATTTGTTAACTTTTTGTTAATAGATAACAATCTCAAAAATTATTCATTATTCTCTTAATTTAATGAAGAAATTAATTCTCGTTTTTGAATTGGGGGATACGGCCGATTAAGATTAGGTTTGGTACAAAAGAGTATATATAATACTGAATACAGTTTTTTTTTTAAGTAAGATACACAAACATTAATTAATACATATGATAAGGAGTTAGGTTTAAATTTTTTAAAAGAAATTCAAATTCGTAGTTGTTGTCAGAGTTGAACAATAATTGTTTGATCTGGGATTTGAAGACTTTATAATTTTTTTCTATTTTGATTTTATGAGGATTTTATAGGAGTAGTGGTGTTGAGAATCACTTGTTTTAATTTTTTTTCAATTTAATTTACATTAAAATTCAATTCAATTAAAAAAATTACATTCTGTGATCTTTCACAAGTGTGTACGGCTAGTATGTAACATAAATAATGTTTTTGATGGACTGGAGAGAACCGGAGGTAGCTAGGTTGGTTTGTTTGCTGCATGCCGTTTGGGCGACCAAAGTTTGATACTTACTTTTTAAGCCTTGAATTCGAACAAAATTATTATATTTATTTATTACTGGAACATTAATTTCAAGTGCATTTCATAGCCTTGTATATTCGCTACATGCCATGCTACATGATTTCACTACATACCTTACTACATGTCCCACTACATGCGCACGAGCGCATGCACAACATATAAGAAGATAACTTCAAAAAATATTTATCTGACAGACTATTATGATATACTTAATATTAAATTAAATTATATTAAAAATACTAATTATTAAATGTAAATATTAAAATCTGATATGTAAATATATTTGTTTATAGTGTATTTCATCGAAATTCTTTTTGGGTACAACTTATCTTATATATAGCTGCACACCAGTAGTGTACACATTCATTATTTAACTCTTCTTTTTTAATATTGATATTAAATATTCTCACTTGACAGACTCTCTCAGAATTCTTGAAGGTATGTGATCCATCCATAGACATACATACGACGGTAGCCGGTCGACAAGCGTGCGTGGTAAACTCTGAGATACAAAAATGTAATTGGAAAATCATTGGTAATTATAAATCCATCAAGCTAAATATCGTGTCCTATTGCCTGCCCAACATAAGTTGGCGTGCGGCAAGATTGGAACAAAAACCCGCCCCGCCCGCACCCGGCGGTAACTCCTCGCCCTGTAATTCAGTACAATTTTGTATTTGCTCGGGAGCTGTGACATCTTGATACCAATGTACACTGAATTATTATGTCCAAAACAACCAAAACAGTCCGGAGTGGTGCAAGAACAATTGCCAATGAAGTATTAAAGTTTTGCGAAGCTGAAAAAGCAAATAATTGACCAATATTACCGTCTGACAGTTTGACAGATAGAGCGGCCGCCGCGGAGCACGCTGTTACCCGACCAAATTTATATTGAAGGCTCTGAAACTGGTCACCGGACATTCAGTGCATTATGTATTGTGTAATAAATTTACAACCTGGCAACTTCTGTTTCGCGACAGGGGCGCTCTCCCTCGCACGCCAAGTTATAGTGGTGGCACTCTAGTATTCCATGATAGCTAATTGCAATGTATATTTTGTTGTAGGAATCTTTAAGATTGCATTCTGGTAACCCCGTATTTGTTGGTTAAATTTACACAGTCATTGTTTATATCATTACTTTTTTTTGTTTGTATTTCTTGGGCATTCATTATATAACAATTCTAAACATATTGTTTGAAGTGTTCATTATTTCATGTGCATTTTATACATATTTCAATACAAATAGGCTACTAATTATCGACAAAACCGTGTCATTTATGTTGTTTAAACTTTTTAAAATTTACTTACTTTTTTTTGTTTACATTGTATAATTGACATGTATTACGTATTCTATTTTTTGTAAAAGCCCTTAAGGGCATTAATAAATAAATAAATAAAAAATTTGTCATCGGCACTTTAAAAAGGGAAGTTCCTTCCATATGCATCATGACTAAGGGCACAGGTCATCATTCCAATTTATGATATCATAATAGCACAGCATGATCAGGAGACGTGGGACAAACGTCACATACAATTTCTAAAAGGGTTGTCGAGCACAAACAGGCATGCAAACTCGGTCATCAAGGAAAATCAGAACTGGCTGAGCATTTTCATTTTGCATTCAAACTAAAAAGCCTTGGAAAACCTGAGAGTCACTATACGCATCTTGTCAAGGAAGCACTCGAAATCTACAAGCACCCAATAAACATTAATATAGATAATGGTCTCAAATTTCAAACACCATGGCATCCGGCGCTTCAATGTCAATCTCATTGCAGATTCCGCAGAGACAGTGATCAGACAATAGATGAAACACACACACAACGCAAGACAACACATGACTCCGACACAGTATTGCAATGTAACACATAATTAAACACCAAGCTTTCGTCACAATACTTAACACAACACTGACAACATTCTCACCCTGCTTTCGATACGGTATTGCAAGCCAATACTTAACACAACACTCACAACAACACATCAGCCCTGATGATAGACCCTGCAATGGGATCCGAAACGTTGGCCAGAAAGGTCGTAAAAACATGGCATAATATCCCAGAAGACACAAACCAGAATAAGTAATTTTGTTTACTGTTATGATATTCATATAAAAATATTATTTGCAGTTGTTGATGTGTTAAGATTCATACCTTTTAATTTTATCCACATGAGAAATGTTGATTGTTTCTCTCTTCTCATTATTCTCAGCCACATCTTGCGTTGAAAGAGTTTCTTTCCAGTCGGACGCCACACCCGAGGAGGTATTCAACTGTGCACACATCTTTTTACATACCTTGTTTGAATTCACTTTATCTCTTTGATTATTTTTAAATGGAAACTTCGTTGCACTCTCACAGTACAAATATGAAACTTGGCTTTCAGTTTCAACAGTTGGTGTATCAAACATCTGAAGGATGTTTTAGAGATTCTCTTTCAATATAATATTTTATAACTCCAATAACATCAGCAGACTATCGGATCATGTAATACAAATAGATAACAGCAGTATTTCTTTTGTGATATTTCAAACATTGAAAGATAACTAAATTATCATTTACTTAGATATAAAACACGTCTTATCATGAAAAATCATGAATCTTTTTGAATTTTTCAAATAAGATGTACTTTTACTTCTGTCTGTCTATTCCCTATACTATCCTAAAGTGACTGATCTAAACCAAATTTTTGCAAAATTACTTTTTTCTGATGAAAATATAGTATAGGTCCATTAAAAACCGAGCCTGTTCAGTTTAACGAATTTTCCATTTACTGAAATCTTTAAGAAATAAAACGAACTTTATGCATATTGTACCCACATCAAAAAGATTTTTTTATAATATGTAGTAAAACACATTTTAAAATGTGAATAAAATTGTTTTCTGATGTGCACCTTCCGCATGGTTTTGATACGCAATTGGCATAAAAGCATAATCTGGTGAAGTTCCACATTATTTTGGACAGCCCGCTTCAAACAAGTTTTAAAACTTGAAATAGGTAGAATCTTTATGTTTAACTATGTTAGGTATGACCTTCTTCTGTAATGCTCTCATTTTCTTTCAATGCATTCTCAACAATTTCAACATTCCTCCATATCGTTTCCGGTAACCCACTTCAGACCTCTGGGTCTTCTTAGATTTTGCAGCTGGGTTTTCGGAATTTTGAGAGTTTGACATATTCCGGAACCTTTTAAAATGGATGCTACATAGTCGAAAATTTAAGTATTTTTACCATTCAAATTGGATATTGTGGATTTACCAATTTTATATTCCCTCGCTAGCTTTGTTATACATAACATAACATACATACAAAGAGTTATATATAACTCTCTCCACTTTCAAGTCTCTTTAAAATTACACCTTTTTCTTTAATCGTTAACGTATTGTGTTTTCAGTAGTTTTTTTTTTTTTTTTTTTTAAAAATAGAGATGTGAACACGGAATACGTGTCACATCAATATTCTTACTATTTTCAAACTAAGCTAAACGCTTGTGCTATGAAAATAGGACTAACTTGCTAGTCTGAAGTGAGGTTCGAACCCGCAACCTTTGGATCACGAGGCCAGTGTCCTAACCACAAGACCAACAAGCTACTTAAGTTTAGTTGTGTTTTCAGTGTTTTCATGTTGTAATCAAAAGAATGTCACTTCTTCTATTGATTGATTGATGATTGATTCTACAGATTGACTAATCGATGTTACGGTTCATCCCTACACCCATACTGCCTCTGTCACCCGATGGTTCGGATTATTGGAGGTTCGGTTTATTACAAAGACTATACTATGCAGTCGTTGACCCCCAAACATCTCACTCTCTCTGTGCCTGGATAAAATTTTACATATATCATTATTACAAAACAATGTCACTTTCACCCTTCTGGACGCCTATTGGAAAAAATCTGAATCCCGGGAATTGCTGAAAACGGATTGTTTATCAAATTCTCTGTAAATTGCATGTTCTTTATTCTTTAGTCTATGAATGTTGATTGTTAAAAAGTACTAATTTTTTCACTACATTAATCAACAATTTTCCATGTTTAAAACTTGTTTCCTACATTAATCAACAATATTTAAAATTATTGTGACAGATTCAATGTCAATTTTGTTTAGAATTATTTATTGAAATATTATGCCTACAATAATTATTTTACTACACGTTTAGGATATTTGAAGGTTTAAGGTTTGAAAAAAAATAAACAATTTGACCCAGATCCAATTCTAGGTGTTAATTATAGCATTCTTCTTCTTCCGTGATGGACAATCTTTTAGCTTTTTATATGGATGTAATGGGAAAACTTTGAATTCAATTAATATATCTGTGGTTGCCTTGTGAATTTTTGAGATATGAATCTGGGAGTACGAATCCATTATATTATATATTTCATATGTTACATAAATTATTTGAAAAATAATACTTAGGTACACAAAGGTGACACTTTTATACCCCATGTGTGCACCAATATGGGATGACTTGTCATAGATTACCTTCTCCTTACATATCAAGTCTTTCGGAGTTTTAAAATAACGATACTCTTCAATTCTTATTCTTAAGAGAGTTCCTTGTATGGAAATATATAATATGTTGAGATACTACTCATAAGTAGTACCAATGATGTACCAATGTACCAATGATGTGAACGCAGCCTTGCGATGAGATGAAAGGGAAGAAAGGATGGAATTACTCACTGGATTCTGACTGTATTTATTATTGTTTCCTCGTTCCAAACATATACACTAATCGTAAATACTGTTTCACTCTAGAGTTCCGAAAACTTTTATAAGCGGCGACAAAAATTATACAGCCGGCCCTGTGACTCGTTTTGCCCAACCCAACGCCATAGCGTCCTACCAGAAACTATCCACAGAGATTAGAAACAGAAACAAGCAGATATCTAAAATAAAAATACTATTTTTTTTATATACTTTATTTACATAAACTTAGTAGGTCTAAACTCAAAGTGAATTATATTAACATAATAATTACAGTCCAATGCTGAATATAAAATTAATATTAAAATAAATTATTTTACAATAAGAGGCATATTGCAAATTTTTTTGATCATCTTAAATATTGTCGAGTGCATGCCCCATGCATGTGAGCAGATAGCTCACACATCACTAAACTTGCAGTAAAACAAGCAACCTATAAATATCACAGATTTAAAACAAGCAACCTTTATCACAAATTTAAAACGAACAACTGACATCACAGATTTCTCTTTTGTCAAAATGAAATAACATATATTGCATATTATGTACAACATGATATATTACTTTTCATTGTCTTTTATACATATGCATACCTTTGCCCGTCTCAACACAGATTCATCTAGCGAGACAGGCATAGTATGATAATTCTCATAAATTCATTGTATAAATTAAAAAAATACATGGATTACGAAAATACATATTTATATATGTACATAGATACAGATTATGCGACACTTTACTTAAAATATATTTTAAAGATGGTCTATCGAACTGACATTTATGTACATATTTTTAATTGGATGCCTTTGCTGTAATCTAAACAAGTACAGGAATATTAGTACCCATTCGCTGACCACAATATTTATTTTTTTAATAAATTCAACCAATTTAATAATAAAATATAAAATAAAATGTTTAAAGCAGGAGAATCATTAATATTTTAATTAATTAATCAATAATTAAAAAGAGTGACTAAGTTTGGTGTAATTGTGGAAAACAAATGCTTATAACAAGTGAATGAAGTTTGTGTATTGTATTTGGGAAGTATGTTCAGTATTGACAGCAAGGCTGAGAATAATATCGAAAGGAGAGTGACTGGGAGTAACAAAGTAAATGGTGCTCTGAATGCAATTATGACCAATAAGACCTGTCAAAGGAAGAAAGACTAGCGGTACATAATGACATTCTAGTGCCAACTTTGTTGTATGGAAGTGAAGCCTGGAATTGGCAAAAAAGGAATGAAAGTAGACTGAAAGGGCATGATGGTTAGTTAGTTAGATAAAAAAAATATGACTAACTTGCTGGTGTCCTGGAATGGGGCTTGAACCACCAAACACCAGATCACTAGGCGAGCGTAATGACCACTACACCAACAAGCTACTCACTGCATCATTTTTATTATGAAATTATGATTTTCTTTTGAAATGTACGTATGTAAAATAAAGATATTAATAATGTAAAAATTGTCTCAATTTGAAAAGAATTCGTCTGAAAGAAATATACTTCTCCAGAAGTGTATTCTTAAAAATTATTAAATATTAATAATTTTCAAGAATATACAATAAATATTGTCATGTAAAAAAGTGTTTTACTCGAACCGCATAGCAGCGAACATGGGACAACATTAGTGAGGTGAGTTGGGTAAGTACATACAAGGGGTAAGTGCATCTAATGCTTCTACCTTGTATACAGATCATGTCACAGTGGTGTCATCAAAGAAGACTTTGTTAAAATCAATTTGATTCATGCTTTGACACATAGATGAAGCTAAAACACGGTTTACGTTGTCAGTTAATAGCATTCAAATTTTGAGCACTGATTTATCTCGACGTGCGACTTGGAAGTATCTTCGTAAAGTATCTGTAACTTCACAAAACTGATGTTACGGACACACAACTTGGTAATTATACATTATTTGAATTATATTTTATTTTGTATATATTGGTTTGATGAAAACGTATTTAATCAACAAATTGTATATTTCTATAATAAAGTCGTGTAATGTTGGGCTTTGTACTTTCACATAAGTGTACTTACTATTTATAACACTATTATTGCTATGTATACTATAAAAATAAATAAATATTTTTTCGGAATGAATTGTAGAGAAACCACAAAGCAGTTACACGTTATTATTCTACACGGAAAAAAACATTTTTCATTGTTTAAATATTCAGTTTCGATAACTGCAACATGGCATTAGTTTAGTTTCTGAAGAAAATCACATCATTTCGGCGGTTTACTCCACGTACCACGTGGTCCTGTGACGTCTTTTTTTCGCTTTACGTATCTCTCCCGGTACCCCACGAAGCGAAGAATCTGAAAGAATTGAAATTGTTTAAACGTACGATAAGAAATTATTCAATAGTTCATGCATTAGAAATGGTAATCAAAATGAAAGATGACTTTAGAAAAAAACAATTAGAGAATCAGAGAGGTCGTTGATCGGTATACAATATTGATTGTTTGTTTATTTGACACAATTTTTTTTTTCTTTAAGATTGACATCTCAGTCCTTTCCTATTTAAGATTATATTACTCTGTTATTGCGCAGATATTTAAATTATGTAAAATTACACAATCAAACAGATGATCAGAAAATGTGTGACAATATTTACTTTTAAAATATCTATTTTGTTTCCGAAGTATTCAGATTCTAACAAAATGTTAGTTATATTAGTAAATAACCACTTTGATTACATATACAACATTTTCGGTTAACTAGCGGTTTCGAGACATATCCGTCTCTCCGTCATGACAACCACTCAACCAGCATGTAAATAATACTACGCACCGCACCATTGTACTATTCACATACAAATATCTTGACAAAATATTCATCACATGCACGTTAATCTGACCGAATGCTAGCATGTACTAAGGGGCCTATCAAAATAGGTCAAGAATCTGAGGAGTTGAGAGAATAAGATGGGGGTGCTTGGTTAGAATAGCACGCATATGATGAATATTTTGTTAAGCTCTTACTGTGTGAATAGTGCTGAGGTTGTGATGTGTAGTGTTATCTACATGCTGGAGTAGTGGTTGTCCTGATAAAGAAATGGGTACGTTTCGAAACCGGTAGACTAAAAATCTCAATAAATGGTTGTATGCTAACATAACATACATTTTGTCAAAATGTTTTGAATATTAAAAAATTCCGATTCAATTTCCTTGTGCAACTAATTAATTCAATTTCTAGGTGTAACTAAAAGTAATTTTAAAAATTGCTTCCAAAAAAGTCTGATTAATGCATAAATAAATATTTTAAAACAATGTGTATATGTACGAAGAATGGGAACTTTCCCTAGAGTCTCTGAGATTTGACAGCATAATTTGGTATGCATAATACATATGTATTGTTTATTTAGATTAAATACTGAAACTTTAGTAACACATTTGGTTTGGCAAACGGCACACTGCATTCTATGAAACACTATCTAGAGGCCTAACTGCTTTTTAATATGCGTAATATACGAAAAGCCAGTAAAATTATCTAGTAAAATCATTAAACAATAAAGTAATGTTTGTGTAAGATAAGCCAGCAACACAGTTTGAGCATTTTCCTATTCTATCAAAATCAAAGCAATCAACCAAGCAACTCATCTGATGCAGCAGTCATTGAAATATATGATAAAAAGAATAATTGTGGCGTATGGATGCAAAACCGCCATTATCCACATGAGCTCCATATGTAGTGGTGGTTTTGCATCTATTTGCCACAATTATAAATTGTATATTCATAGCATTAAATAAGCAAAACACTGATCACTACAAAACAGATAATAGATACATATCTTGAACAAATTGGTAATATATACATATGTAACACAAATAATCACATGTTTTTATACGACAACCACTGTAGTTACATACAATAATTCAATACTCAGTATAACTTCAATGATGTCACAGTAAAAATTATCAAAAGTAACTTTTATATTAGGTCCTAACCTATGAAATTGCTTTTTTCTAATACTGAATTGTTTGAAGATCGATATCTTGCATTCAAATTGGAATTCTTTATTCAAATCAATGTCATATCTATGACATTCCTTTTTCAAAATTAGTTATTCATTTGTTTTCATGACATTTGTTTTTCCTTTGATATCATCGCTATGTCTGCGACCATGGAGAAAATTAAAATTCACATTATTTTCGAATATGAGTTATGTCGTGGCACTAATGCCGCAGATATGGCACGCAATATCAACGACATGTACTGCAAATGAACTAGCGATATGTTTTTGGTTTGATCACTTCCTTTCCAGAAATTTCGACCTCACCATCAAGCCCTGTGGACGACCGGAAATTATGGTCGATAATGACGAATTGAAAGCTATAGTGGAAGCAGATGCATCTCACACCACATCAGATTTAGCAACAGCTTTCAACGTAACTTACAAAAAATATTTATTCATTTGTATCAAATTGGGAAAATAAAGAAGCTCTCAAAGGAGTACCGTATGAACTTACTGAAAGCCAACAGCAAACTCACATCGAGGCTTGCCTTAATTTGTTGAGTCGGGACTAGGGAATGCAATTTCTTGCCCTTTTTTGCCCTTTCAGGACCCCTCAGATTAGCATTTCTAATCCCACAGGATCCCGAATAATCTTGTGTTTTTTTTTGTTTATAGAGCTGAATAGCAATTAACGACAATGCCTCGCATTTTAATATCACTAATTTTAATAAAATGTTCATTATTAATCATTGCATTACAGTTTTTATAGGCTTTTTCCAAACATCAATCGGTCAATGTAGTAGATTAAAAACTACTAACTAGTAGCAGTTTTTATTACTATGTTAGGTTAATAAAATACAGCAAATATTATTCAAAGCTATTTTCGTTATTTGAATGTGACATGAACATAAGTTTTAAGGACTTACTAAAAGCTCTGTAGACATATACAATTAAACATACAAAACATAAAAAATGCTGATTAATCCCGAAAATCTTATTATTCGGTTCGGGATTGATCTTGTAAAATGCCTCGAGATCTCGCGGGATCCCGATCTCGCGGGATCAGAATTGCATTTCCTAGTCGGGACATAAATAAGGGAATTCTGAATCGAATTGTTACTTTTGATGAAAAATGAATCCTGTGTGATAATCGGAAACGTTAATGGTTGGACTCTGGGGGAGCAACCAAACAATGTCCCAAATACAAATCGAGTCAAAAGAAACTGCTTATGACTGTATAGTGAACTTGAGCTGGCATTATTCATTACAGCTTCTTGAAGTCTGGCACAACAATTACTGCGGAGGTTTGCTGTCAACAATTGTTCATCAGATGATGATGTACATTATTCGCTATCAAACAACTGAGACTTGTCAATTGCTCTAGCTCCGCTACTTCTCCACGATAATGCTCATCCACACACTGCACAACAGACCATCTTAAAATTACAGGAGCTTTGACTGGAAACTCTCCGTCACATATCTTACTCACCAGACATTGCACCTACTGATTTCCATTTTTTAGGAATTTGGATAAATTTTTCCATGGGGAAAATTTCAACTCTGATGAGGCAGTGAAAATTTAAAAAATGGTGATTTCATAGGTAATATAATATTGTATGTATGCAGAGTTCAGTAGAATGAGTGACCAACAAATACGAAGGTCCCTGCTGAATTCAAGACCAATTGGGCGAAGAAGCTTAGGAAGGCTAAAATTAAGATGGAGCGACAATGTCCTCAAAGATATATCTGCCTAGGAGATTCAAAACTGGAGACAGCTGGTACAAGACTGAGATGGGTGAAGGAAGACCCTTAAGAAGGCCAAGATCCACTAAGGATCGTAGAGTCAAAAGTGATCGTGATTATTTAGGTATTACACCATGTAGAATTGATGATAAACTAAATTGGCTGTATGTAATAGGCACTTATATAATACCATAATTTCAATTAAAAATAAAGAAATTGTATAGCTTGTTGGTGTAGAGGTCATGACGCTTGCCCCGTGATCTGGTGTTCGGTGGTTTGAACCCTATTCTAGGACACCAGCAAGTTAGTCCATTTTCATAGCACAAGCATTTAGCTTTTTTTCAAAATAGTAAGAATATTGATGTGACATGCATTCTGTGATCGCATCTGTATTTAATGTATATATAAAAGAGGAGAATTTTCTTGGTTATCCAGCATCGGAGGGGGGAGGGTGACTTGTCACCGAAGTGTCGTGTAATGCTCGTGAAAACACATTGTTTAAGGCCAACAGTTCAGAGCCAAGTAAATAATTTGGTAGTACATACTTTGTTTGCATTATTTCAGTTTTTGGGGGGTTTGACAATTTGTTCGGTGCTAATGAGTTTTTAATGTTTGTGTTAATGGTTGGTGTTTTCTGGAGAGTTGATGTGTTTTCTTATATATAGAGCTAGGTAAAAAATGTTCTCAGGTTTTCACAGCCGTTCAGAACCTTCTGTGTTTAGTTTTCTGGGATATTCTGCCGTGTATATGTGACCTCTCTGACCGACGTTTCGGATCCCATTGCAGGGTCCATCATCACATCACATCATCACATCAGCTCTGATGATGGACCCTGCAATGGGATCCGAAACCAGAGATGTCACATATCACGGCAGAATACACCAGAAAACTATACACAGAAGACATTGAGCTAGGTGTACAGTAATCTGATACTGTCGTCTCTGTTATTTAGATTGTTGGGTCTTTTGTATACTTGTATTGCTTCTCTATAGATCCTTGCCATATCATTATTTAAACTCGCAACCGTAGACCAACTTTTTGCTTTTTACGTCCACAGCATGTTTGGCTATTCTGGCGGATACCTTCCAAAACACGGGATCAGCAAAAAAATTTACCTCTATTTTATACATATATTCTTTTTACTAATGCATTCTAGCTCTTTTCGGCTAGACTCGGAGCCTATCCAGCCAAAATTATTGGTTAGGAATATCAATCGCTTTTTCGAAAATCGGATATGGAGTTTAGCTTTGAAAATCTAATTGTTTGATTAAGTCTATTCCTCAAGATATAATATTTTGATTATTTCTTTTACTTTGTTGCTATTTATTTAAGATATGAGTATTCCCAAGAATTCCAAACATGGATGGAAAAGCATTTAATGAAATGTCTGCCGTCCACCACTGGTAGCTAGTATCCCTATTTATCTCACACAACCCCAGAACACCCTCACCTCAAACAGCTGGCGTAACGAAGAACTTAAGCATCATTATAGAGAGATCTATATACCCTTGAGCTTCTGTAGGCATCTACTTAAGCGGAGACCAAATTATATTCATATTTCGTCCCACGAACACCAGAGTATCACTGACTTTACTGTTAACCTTCTCTTTCCTTTTTTTTCTCTTTGTAGACGTACATTGATCACCTGGGAGGTGTGAGGCCACTGCTTCTCCAACCATCACATAATCTTCTTTTGCACCCGGAGCCAAATCTGACGATGATATTCTGCCTCCTGTTTTTTCTATTGATACTCGTGAATATCTCTTTAATGTTTGCAGTTTTTCTGAAAACCAACCATCAACTTTAGTTGATAATTTATTTTTAATTATCATCTATCAATAATGGTGATGCACGTTATTTTTAATTTGTATTATATATTTATTGCAACACCATCATATATAACTATATAAATACAAAGCTAAAATAAATTTGATTAAAAACTGTTATATAAAACACACAAGATTATAATAAAGTCAAAGAGACTAATAATTAAAGATCCAAAACAATAAAATCAGCAATTTATATGACAAATGTGGAAATAAAAAACTTGTTTTTGGTACTACTTGTTTAATTTACTTGAAACGTGTTTCGCCTTATCATGTCCTCATAATGCTAAACACATCTCAGACAAATTAAATAAGTAGAATTAAAAAAAAATACGAGGAGCCTTACAGTAGTCGCATATGATGTGTAACATTTGACATCTCACAATTAAAAATATCAATTGAGCAGCGACAGAAATTAACCTCAAAATTTAAAAAAGCTTAATACGGAAATATTTATTTGAATAATTATTCATTATTACTCATTTGCATTTTTGATGTGTAACATCTTTCCTCACGCTTTCCTGCAATCTGTGGCAGTAATTTCGTGAAAATGGACGGAAATGCGTAATACGAAATAATATCAATGAGCGCGCGTGGGGCACACGATGAAAAAATGTCATCGTTTTAAAACAAATCAATGTCTAGCAAATGCCATCACAGCGAAGACGTACACTTCCAACAGTTAACGCTTCTGATTTTGTATATATGTTACGTGGCTGGTGTCAAGCATGTGGATGTTGTAACTATATTTAAGCTTTTGGAAGATATAAGCTTAAATAACTATATTTAAGCTTATATCTTCCAAACTACCCAAAAAAAAATTTCTTACATTAATGTAAACAATATTTACATTAGTATTTACATTCTCAAATTTTATGTAATTTGTGTGATTATTTTTAAATATTTATTCAATGTTTAAAAAAACCAATTACATAAATTCTATGCACCAGTGGTATGTATCTATCACCATCACGTTTTGAATTCCAAAATATGTAAAAACCGAAAACCTTACGAAGAAGAAGAAGAATTGGTTGAAAATAGAAAATATGCACGCAGAAATTTCATAATTGTTTTTTAAAAAAAAATTTGATGTGAAAAACTTGAGAAAACACACATTAATGTATTTAATACGAATCTGGGTATGGACCTTGACACGCACAGGAATATATTACATCACCTTACAAATTGCAAAATATTTTAATTACTTCAGCGGATCTGAATCAACATTTTTCGTCAACAGATGTTTTTAAATGGTTTCGGTTATGATTAAAATCCATTAGGGACATTATTGTTTATGACAAAATCATTTAAAGATATATCGAAATTAATTTTTGTCAAACAGATTTTTTGTAAGTCGAATACATCTCGAGATATTACGTATTACGTTACGCATTTCCTTCCATTTTCACGAAATCACTGCCACAGATTGCAGGAAAGCGAGAGGAAAGATGTTACACGTCAAACAATATTTCCTTCAAAACAACAAACTTATCTCGGAAACAATAAATATAAATGTATTTGACATATAAAACAAAAATAATTTGTGGGAATCACAGTAATAATAAACTATTCGCTTACACTACATACCTTTGTCTTTTTCTGCCTGCTTCCATAATAAGTCTGTAATATCATTCACCCACGCTCTTCTAACACCGATCTCAGCTTCCATTATGAACGGTTTGATAGTTCTTTTGCGGTACCAAACAGTGAAAGAGAGTGCCGAATCATCCTCGGGCGGCGTGATGCCCAAGTCACTCATCTTTATCATATCGTGGAATAGGAATATTTCTTCTTTTAGTTGCTGAAATAGATAAATAATTTAACAATATAAGTTAATTTATATTTATTCTTCTCTAAGTATAATAATTAATAATTGGGCATACTCAATTCCGTTATATAAATTTTATGGCTAGAAAATTATCATGCATTCATGATTCACATTGGTCATTTCATCCCTTTGAATTAATAAAATTATTAAAATGTTAGTCAGAATTCTGCTGATTTTTTTTTTATTATTGCCTTTTTATTTTTACATTCTTGCAAAACTGTATAAATAAATGCAAGGATTTCATTACATTATTTATATATACATTTTAATTTTACACTTAATTTATAAAATACTCTAAAACTATGTACTATATTAAAACTTTTCACAATTCACTGTGGTATTTTTTTTAGTGTTTTTTGTTTGTTTTTTTTTAGTGTGTTAAATTTTTTTGCAGTGAATTTCGAAACTCAGATCAAAAATGTAGTTTTATTTGTACTAGGAGATCGATGTATCGCTATTAATGTTGTACTCCACTTGTGCGAGGTGCAGATATTCCTATTCACATGTCTTAAAAAACTTTGTCTTGTGCAGTAAACTTATGTTCCTTTCGGACCTACAAAATGATACCACCATCTTTTTTGGAATACTATACAAGTTCGTTTCTTCAACATGAATATTTACTTCTAACAAACAATCGTGTCAATGTATTCTATCATTTTGTATTGACGCGAGAAAGTCATACAAAAAATTTGAATTGAGCGTATCTTTAGATGTATCAATATAAATTGTTCTTTTATTTGAGGATTTCGATCTATCCATATTTACATGTCTGATTTTTATAATTTTCTACTATAGGTCGTCCATCCTTATTCTATTACTCCTTTTGAAATTAATTAACGCTTAATTAACTTCTTGGTATTTTCTTATATCTTCTTCATTTTTAATTTGTATGGCTTTGTTGTTTTATTCTTCGCGTTTAATTAATATTTTCCCATTTTTTATCCATATATATTTATATTTTTCTTTTAACTCTGTTTTGGTTTTATATAGAAGTCCCTTTTGATATTCCATCCAAAATTATACTATCATAGGTTAGTACCTTTTTACGCTGAGCGATCCATCTGTCTTGATTGCTTCTTGAATTTAACGATCAGTGGCGGTGGCTTAGACTCGTGTCTTTGGGGCAGTCTCCACACATCCTCGATGTCTTCATACATTACTCCAATTTTGTCAGATAATTTTTTGATAATTTCTTTTACATTTTCGTTTTCGCTTTTTTTTTCCTACAATTTTTATTATAAATACTTTCTATTTTATGTATTTTCTGTTGCTTTAAGTTTATCTTCTGTGGTTTTTTGAGGCTTGAGGAGTTCATCGTATTTTTTGAAAAAAATTCAGTTTATTTGGATAATTTGTCAAGTTGATTCCATAAATAATATCCAATTAGAATTTAATATTTCTAGGGCTGAATTTATAGACTCTCTTTCCGACGACTCGTCTTTGGTCGGATTTGCGGTGCCTGCATCTTTTTTCTCCGCACGCCTTCCCTGTCTCTGTCCAGCGGCTACTCTTTTGGAGTCGCTTATGTTATCTCAAATAATTCAGTGTATATTGGAAATCAAAATGTCACAGCTCGGGCTCAAATATGAAAATGAACTGAATGACAGGGCGAGGGGTTACCGCCGGGTACGGGCGGGGCGGGTTTCAGTTCCAAAATCGCCGCACGCCAATTTACGTTGGGCAAGCAATATCAACCATTATTTTAGCCACACAGGACTACAATTTGATCACTCCACAAAATTAGACTATGAATCGCTACAACTACACTTTTACTCTCGAAGAGCTGGAGAGCTTCGCTGTAGTGAATGAAATTCTGGCCACAACAGCTGAGATGACTGATGAGGAAATATTGAAAATTATTAAAGGAGAACAGGATCAAGAAGACGAGGAGAAAAAAACAGAAGGACCCGATCCCCCAGTATCAACGAAAATTTGAATGCGGTCAAATTATGTGATTTCTTTTTAATTCCTAAAGATGATCCTAGGTCAATTAAAGAGGTTCCAAGATCAAATGATTAGATACACAGTATTTTAAGTTGTTAAAGTTTTAATTTATATACATATAAGTTTAATTAGCTATAACTGGTGTAATACAATAGTGTAAATAGATAAATAAATTATTTATGCTTTACTAACACAGATACAAGTTAGTTTTGTTCCTCTCTCTTTATAATGAAAACTCTCTGTAACAAAATAAATTGCTCGGTCCCTTGGATTTCGCTATAGAGAGTGATGACCGTAATTATAAAAATGAAAAGGCCTCCGACACGATTCCCATGGGGTGCCCAAACCAATCACAATGTGTTATTAGTAACGTCTAAAGCAGCCATAAATGCTCGAATAATAATAATTTTTCCTCTACACCTATTCATGTTTTTTTAAGAGATGCGAACACGGGATGGGTGTCACATCAATATTATTACTATTTTCAAAATAAGCCAAATGCTTGTGCTATGAAAATAGCACAGATAAATGGTTTTCCAACACGGGAACAGGCAGTTTTTGTATGTAAAATTAGTACATTACTAAATTAATGATGTGTTGAAATCTAATGAAGCAAACTTACTGAAAATAATCTCAAATACTTTATATTTTTGCTTGTTTTAGACAAAAAAAATTGTATCTCACCTTTTTGTAATCTACGGTAAAAACTAGGGAATTCTCAAAGAGGAAACATCTCATTTGATATCGCCTTTTGGCAGAATCAGTCACTTGAAACTCGTTCTGTCTCAGTAGATTTCCTTCTTTAAAAAGATCCACCTGTAAATCACAGAAAATGTTGCCTTAATTTTAATTGTTGAAGTGATAATTCTGATTTAAATTTTTTTTTGTGAATTCTTAGTCATTATAAACATTCCTATATTTTGATAGATCTATGAATAATGAATAGGCATAATGACAGTATTAAAGAATTAAAGAATAAGTGATTTTAGAGAAGAAAATAGAGTGAAACTCGCTTAATAAATTCACTTTTAATAAGTTTTCCCGCTAAATAAGTTTAAATTCTGCGGTCGCGAAATTAAGTGGGTTTGGCGGCTTCACAGAAGTTCTAGCCGCTGAAAAAACCCTGTAATATTTTAATAGGCTAATAAAATAATATTTAATAAATAAATTTATCCGGCGATTATTTACGATAATTTTTTCAAAATCAATCAACGTCGGCGAAAAATAAAGTCGCCTAAACGAAACTGTTTTCATTTTTGTATTTCTTCGAGGAGACAATTGGCAATATTAATTACGTAATATCTCCTATTGTTTTCTAAGGCCGGCGTCACACTAGGTGTATTGTCCGTCGCGTCTTTGACGCCGCGAACGCCGCTACTACGCGGATCATCAATCGGTTCCCCGCTCGCGGAACTTACGTCAACGTAAAATCGGTGACGTCGCGTCTCATGTTTTTGATTGCAACGCGCCACTTTTTACAGATTGTCCGCACGTGTGTTTGTTCTCCGCGCTGTCCGCCACGCCGCGGAATATATTAGGTACAGTTGCCGGCAAACTTATTGAAATTTTTTGGCGTAGTGGGGGAATGCGCAGAAGACAAAATTTGGGTGTCGTTGGTGGAATGGTACATGCGCAAACTTCCCCCCACTATGCCGAAAAATTTCAAGATGTTTGCCGGCTACTGTATGTGACGGCTAAATTCGGTTGCGGATTTGACGCGACGTCAAAGACGCGACGGAAAAAACGCGACGGAAAAAACGCGTAGTGTGGCGCCGACCTTAATGAGTTACAAAAAACGGATCTAATTTAATTTAGCAATAAAAAATACCACGAATTTTCTTCGCGCCCGGGAAAATATTAAGATAGTCTGAAATCAAACGTAATTAAAATAAAGAAAATCGTAATTAATCACAAATAAAAGGACGTTGCTCAAGGCGATATATTGAATGTACACCTAAATTATGTAGAAATCATCAAAAGGGATAAATTTTTAAAATGAAGTCAAATAGAATACTATTTACAAATGGTTATTTTTTACAAATGTGCAATCTTTACCAATCCAGGGAAAGTAGATACAAGTAGCTTTTTGTATTTTTTTTTTCGTATTCGTGAGGTTTTTGATTTGTCAATTTACACCGATTTATATTGAAAATTTTTGACAGTGCTAATTCATCTTATAGTTTTGGTGGTTTTTATTGTTTTCTAACCCTCAGGTACTACGTATTTACTTAGGTAATATCTTACAAATGTATATATTTACCTAGTTAATTTTTAAAAATAAAATGTCATATTATATGTACGAAAATTTTATTAAAACACAAAATTAAAAAGTGTAGATAATTTATGAAAATATTGAAATCACTGTTAATATATTTTCACGCATAGTAAGTTTTTATTTGCTGGTCCCTTGAAAAACATATTATTGTATTTTGAAAGGTTTCTAAAAAATGATTATTTTGAAAGGTTTCTAAAAAATGATCCAGTTTTAATATACACATTGAGATTAATAAGATTTTCAATCAAATAGAAGTAGGTATAAAATTGTGCAATCCGCCATTTTAACTGAAACACCGGTCAGAGCGAATGACGTCAAGCTTCTGTAACCATCACCGTGTGTTTGAACCGTTGCCATAAACACAATGCAATGTTTACTAAGGCTTGATGTCACGTAGACGAAATGACAGCTGCGGGCGTTTTTGCGCCAAATTAAAAATATGTAGATGAAAATGCAATTATTTGCGTAAAAACTTAGTTTATTACTGAAATAATGTTATTTTCGGTAATAGTAGACATTTTGACAATATAGAATGTTATTTCAAAATCTATCATCATGCCTATTAAAAGGCCTCGATTCCATTCCATCTAAATAAATATTGAAAATGTGAATGGAAGGAATATTAATATTAGGTCCTTACATATGAAATTGGCGTTTTGCCGTACTGCCAAATTTGATCTCAAATATCTTCTCTTTGGTTAGGAATTCCAAATCCAAATTTATACAGCTATTTACTCATGTATTTGTGTTTTGAAAATTATAATTCATTTGTTTTTTCCTCAATTGTTTTTTTCTTTGCGTCACTCAGTTTACAAAATGAAAAACTTGAAATATCGCGTTATTTACGAATACGAGTTCCACCGTGGCACCAGTGCTGCAGAAACGGCTCGAAGGATTAATGATGTATATGGCGACGGTGCCGCAAAAGAAAACACAGTGCGTTTTTGGTTCCAACGTTTTCGTTCTAGAAATTTCGACCTGCAGAACAAGCCCCGTGGACGGCCGGAGACCAAAGTTGATAATGAAGAATTGAAGGCTATTGTGGAAGCGGATCCATCGCAAACCACATCCGAGTTAGCTGCAGGCTGCGGTGTTAGTGATAAAACTGTTTTAATCCACTTGAAGCGAATTGGTAAGGTGAAAAAGCTTGAAAGGTGGGTACTCACGAATTGAGTGAAGCAAATCAACAAACGCGCGTTGACTGCTGCGTTGCATTACTCAACCGGCACAATAATGAAGGGATTTTAAATCGAATCATTACCTGTGATGAAAAGTGGATCCTGTACGATAATCGGAAGCGCTCATAGCAATGGCTGAACCCTGCCGAACCAGCCAAACCATGCCCCAAGCGAAAATTGACTCCAAAAAAGTTACTTGTGAGCGTTTGGTGGACTAGTGCTGGTGTCGTTCACTACAGCTGTCTTAAATCTGGCCAGACGATTACAGCAGATGTCTATTGTCAGCAACTGCAAACCATGATGGAAAAGCTAGCTGCTAAACAACCGAGGCTGGTTAATCGCTCTAGGCCACTGCTGCTTCATGATAACGCTAGACCACACACTGCACAATAGACGGCTACCAATTTAGAGGAGCTTCAATTGGAATGACTAAGACATCCACCGTACTCTCCGGATCTTGCCCCAACAGATTACCATTTTTTTCGAAATTTGGATAACTTCTTGCAAAGGAAAAAATTCAACTCCGATGGGGCAGTCCAAACCGCCTTCAAAGATTTTATTGATTCCCGTCCGAATGGGTTTTTTAGTAAAGGGATCGATGAACTACCTATGAGATGGCAAAAGTGCATAGATAGCAATGGTACATACTTTGATTAAATAAATATATTATAATAAAAAAAATCGGCTTTATGTTCCTCCCATACTAAACGTCAATTTCATATGTAAGGACCCAATATTTTGAATCAAGTTCATTGTAGGTTTATAGGTACATCAGATTATTGGATATCAAAAAGTACACCAAATGTGTTCCAAGTGATTTCTTCATTTTCATTGTTAAATTCAATTATGTTGTGTAGTATGAATTATTTTTATGCTGGAATAATATTTTTGGGTTATTCGATTAGGTATTTATTATACCACAATGATAATATAGTAGAATACAGCCACCTTGGGATGTGGATGAAATTATAAAATATGAAACATAGCTATCTACGTCTACAAATTTTATATAGGTGCTGGAGAAAAATTATGCAATTAATATCATTCGCATTCTTGTACAGATTCGTAATTAATTTTTCAAAAAAAAATTGATAACTGGTAATAATCTAAAATGTTTTAATAAATAATGCTTTACCGGACTTTCCTTCACGTTTTCTATTGATAAAGTATTATCAATCTTAATTAATAGATTCTTAATCATCTTCTGGGCTTTTTGCAGGCTCTGGAATGCGGTCTCTGATCTCTGGTCATCATCACTCACGATGTTCTCGTATATGGCACTGTCATTCGAGCTGATAACAGAGTCCCTGCAACCTGCCATACTTCCGCTCCATTCTTCGTCGTACTGCTTGCGCGTCTTTACCAATTCATCAAGAAACAGAAGGTACCGAGGCATACGCTGGATGGGCTCCAAAAGGTAACTAGAAAGATCAAGGCGGGCTCCAATCTCTGTTTGTTTTTGCTGAAACGTAAAGATAAAACTAATAAATAATTTGTAGATACTGCTCCTAAAAAATTATATTTTCTAATTTTTAATATTAAAAATAGAAATATGTTAACAAAAGATTGTAAACTAAACATTGTACTTCTGAGGTTTTTTTTTGATGACTAAAGATTTAATCATTTTTATTAGGACAAATTTAAGGAAATTAATCCTCACTGTGATAATGGAGACAGCATTTGAAACTTAATTAAATTATTATTATAACGGTAATTAGAGAACATGCATCGGCTGCATAACGAGACAAAGCAAGTTATACTAGAGAGAATTGAAGGAAGGCGATAAGAGGAAGACTGAGACCCAAAAGAAAGTATGTTAATTCTTATAGCCAGATGTTTTATACTGTAAATATTATGTATTTAGTGATAAGCAGTTTTTCTTTTAAAAATATGCAAAATTATTCATGCGATATAGGATAGGATTGTAAGACTTACATTAATATAATTTTTTTATAAAGGCGTCCAAAGTGACTGACTACATATAAGATCAAAATCATTGATCTTTTCTTTTAAAAAAAAATAGAGATGCAAACATGGAATACGTGTCGCATCAATATTCTTACTATTCTCAAACTAAGCCAAAAGCCTGTGCTATGAAAATAAGACTAACTTGCTGGTGTCCTGAAATGGGGCTCGAACCACCGATCACCAGATCACTAGGCGAGCATCATGATCACTACACCAACAAGGTGCTCCTATCTCAAAGGACAATCACCGATCAAATCAAAAAATTATTGATCTGCGTGTTATTAATTGGTTCATTCAAAACGAAAATATTTATATCAATATCATTAATTGACATGGTAGATACTTTGTAATGCAATATGATTATTTTAAAATAGACTAAACTTTATACTACATATAAGTTGTATTTTTGTCATGTTTTTAGTTTTTAAATTACAATATACCCAATAAAGACCACAAAACCCCACCCGTCTTTCAAGCCCCACCCTCTACATTAAAAGGTCGTAATCCAATTTGGTCGTCATTTTCACCTTTACCTGGTGAATGCACGTCTTGAAACTCGCTGTGACAAAAATAAAACTCACTGGGTACAATGTCATTTTAGTAAGCATTCATTATGCAGATTTAAAAATATTTACACGAGAGTAAAAATGATTTATAAACAGTAAGTTTAATGTTTATATGTAAAACTTGTAAATAAAAATTTATTTAATAATATTATTATGTCGGTTTATATTCTTTATTACAAAAACAATATAATTGAAATAATATTTATAAACAATTCATTATTAACTCGTCTTTAATAACACACATATTTTTCTTATCATTTTGGACTCATTATGAATATTCTAATGGTTCTATGAGCTTAAGTTATTTAAGATCCAAGCTAAATTAAGATCATCTTTCTGTCCATTTTTTTTTTTTTTTTTGGCATTTTATTCTTTTTACCTCTTGCAAAACTGTATTTACAGTTTGATCGCAAGGATTTCATTACAGTATATGTACATTTCCTTAATTAATTGTCCTTAAATTATAATATACTTAATATATAACTAAAACTTTTTAACTTTTATGCTTTTAAGTATCCGGTAGTTTGTTGAATAGTTTAGGTATGACGCACTGTTTGGTTCTGTCTCCGTAATAATTGTTTGTTTTTTTATTTCTAGTTTCTTATTCGTTCTTTGTCTTGTCGTATATTCATGTTGTGCCAATGTTTTAAATCTCTCATTATCGTTTTTCCATTGTCAGTTTATATTCTGACGCTCTTTCTGGTTCGCAATAGAAATTAAATACGCCACTGTACATCTGCAATACACATACTCCAAACTTCTCATTCTCTGTGAGATGACGCTTGTATAAAAAATAAACAATGACGTTTCAAGAACCATTCAGGAATTAATGAATTGATTCTCATACACTAATCGGCAGCATTTTTTATTATTTCTGAAGTATTTTATGTACATTGCGAATTCATTAGTCTGGAAAAAAAATTACATATTCATTATACAGTTAAAAAATAATTCTTAAGTTATACCATTTAAATACTATTTTTAACCTTTTTGGTGTCTCTGGAGTGATACATGAGCTGAAATTTTTCCTTCCCAAAAATTATAGTTGGATCCAAAATATTAATTAATTGAAATTTATTAATTAAAAGAATGGATTGAACGTTAGTTTAACGATTAATTTACCAAAACTAACTATTGATTTAATTTTTCAATGCTTTTTTTTACTTGTCTAATAAACATATAGGTATCATAACTATTTTTGATGTTTATATCATTAACTTTTTGGTTGAAAATTATTATTAATTTTATTTTGATACTTCTGTATCTTCGTCAGGACGGACGCATTCTAATTATCCATTATTTATTTTGGTAATTTTGGGATGGGGTCGTGGCTACAGTTGTGGTGGAAATGCAGGAGATTGATTGAGAAGTATCATCGCTTTTGGCTCTACCTGGGCTTTGGTGGGTCTTGGCCACCTCAAGAGTCTTCAGAGGGGAAAACATAAAATAATGGGTTTTTCGTAAAATTGAACTGGTTATTAATGACATTGCTTTTAGTGTTCAGGTATTTCTTGATTAGTAATATTTCTAAATTACAATTTTAAGTCTCTATTATTTATATGAAGAATCTCAATAGCGTTCTTCTTTTTCAAATGTGTGGGCTGTGTCCAAAAGCTGGTTCAAGAATTCTGAGAAGTTATAATTATTGAGACATCTTAAATGTTCCTAACATTAAAATTATGTGCCATTATACCTATATAAAACTCCAAACATAAAGTCGACCTGCTAAATCATTCCGGTGTGTATAAATTCAACAACTGTTTGGCATTTTACGTAGGTAAAACGACACCTAATTTATAATGTTAGAATTAAAACACATTTAAGATGTCTCAAAAATAATATCTTCTCGGAATTCGCAAACCTTATTTTGGAGACAGCCACACATTAAAAAAAATGTATTGAGTTTCTTTATATAAATAATTGAGGCCTTAGATTGAATAATTTAGAAATAATAAAATGAAAGCCAATATAAATAATAACTAATTAAATTTTACGAATAAAAATAATAATAACAATCTCTCGCGCTGCCACCACAACTTTAGCCATGCCCCCATTCAAAAATTAACTTGTTTATACAAAGATTTTAGTTAATTAAAATGATAGTATTGTAACTCACGGACCAAAAAAAATCTGTAAACGTCCACAAAGCTTTTCATTATTTTAATTTAAATTAAATATTTACAAACGAAAATATTAAAAATCTGATATCTGTTGGGTACATTTCTGGTTAATTCATAGGGATTTAAGATAAAATTTGATACAATTTCTAAATTATTTTGTATATAAAATCTTGCGTGTATTACAATTTGTAAAATTGTGTGTGTCCTAATTTTTAATAATCCTTTAATATCAATACGAATCAAAATTTAAAGCAATACTAAAAATATAAATTGTGAAGGTAAAAAATAAAGTATGTATGTAGATATTTTGGTCTAGTTGAATTTTTTTTTCTCTCATACCTTTAAAAATATGTACCTACTCTTATAAAACAATTAAAAGTGAATTTTAGCCTTCATTGTTTGTTGTTAAAATATAAAATAAATATTTAAATACCAGTTTCTAAAACAAATTAAAGGTAACTAACTAACTAAACATCACGTTGTTTCACTTCAGGGGTAGGCAGCGAGGATAGATTGCCACACTTATCTATCCTGGCACATCACTTTTGCTTCAAACCCACTAACACATCTTTTCAAGCAGGCTCTTCGATTGTTGAAGCTTTCAACAGCAATCTACCCTTTAACTCTTCATTCAGAAAATAAAAGAATCATTGAGTGTATGAAGCCATGTATTCACTAGGGGACAAATTGTCCCTCAACAGCACGCGCGGTATAGTCTACGTGACGTTGCAACGTCGCGCACTGTTCCGCGACGTCGCGCACAACATAGCGCAGCATTTCTACGTGCCGGGGCAACGTTGCCATGCGCACGGTTCCCGAGCGAGCTCACCGCGACATCGCGCCGTGTATCAGTACCACGCGGTATGTTTACAAGTGAATGCGCATGCGATGTAACTGTATACCACTCAAGATGACATTAGTGTGGGGAAATGAGTTTGTTATCCAACTGATCGAGCTCTAATTGAGCTGTAATTGCAAGTCTGATGTGAGGGCCAGCAGCGTTCCGTAATATTGTGTCTTGCTTGGCTATGGAAGGCCCGATTATTTGTAATAAATTTTCAAAATCAGTTGTTGTCATTCGAATGAAATTGACAAAAGATCCGTCAGACATTCGAAGATCGCATAGAATATCCATTCTTCTTTTTTTTTGCTTCTTTCTCTTTGCAGTAAATAATTTCGCACCCACCACCTTTTTCTCCTCTTACGTTTCGATAAACTCGTTAGAATAAATAAATGCGCAGCACTAATCATCATAACCTCATCGGGCGACATTTCCGCGACAAGTGATATGCGAATCCCGGTGTGTACACGTCAAATGACCGCGTCATTGTCCCCGAAACATGAGCGTAGATGTTGATGCGACATGCCGCGCGGAATGTTGCGCTATTTGTCCCCTAGTGAAAACATGGCTTGATTATTCAAAATTACTGGGCAACTATATTTTTTATAACTAAATATATGTTAAGATTATTCATCTGTATAAATAGAGGTTAGTAAAATTTGGTCCTTACATATTGCCTAAAGACTTTCCCCAAGGTCACCAGATCATGCTGAGCTTCCTTAAGGGCCGGCAGGAGGTGCTTGCTATGGAACCGGTACAGATAGCGTATGTTGGAGAACACCTGCTCGGGGGCCAACCCTTTAAGGGCAAGGGGAACCGCTTCCCCTCGAAGCATGGGCATGTAGTCCTTCACTATGTGGCCCAATTTTTGTACGTACAGGCTCTCAGTGTACACTAATTCGTTCACGCGCTCTTTTAACTTTCTGAAAATTACAACACATAGTTATTGATCATTCTCCAATAAGTATAATAAATAATCTAATAAGATGACATGGACAGAGAACGTGTATCAGATAACCGTCACTTTTATTTATAAACCAGAAGCCTCTAGCCGGTGTCGGATAATATTCAGATTTTATTGTTATTTAAATTGTCATTATAACTTAAAATTAAGTTGAGAAGGGATTTGTTTTGAGCAGGTCTTAAATATGTAATAACAATATTTCCACCCTCATCTAGGACCTGGCAGGTCAGATATCCAGGGGAATGCGATCGGGTGACTATATTTTTGACTACAATCTTAGAGCCCAACAAATTTTACGTAGTGTTCAATATACCTATGTGTGTCTATCGTGATGAGGGGAATTGTGTCTATTTTTTGGGGTCCTAAAGAACAAATATACTAAATTTCGAAGTAGATAGCATTTTATTATATTTTATACAGAACACATTTTCAGCGGTTAGAGGAAGATGGGCCAGAGAGATTGAGGAAGGCGCTTTTGTTTTGCAGTTTAACTATGCAGAATTTGAATTAGGTCGGTCAAAGAGCCCGCAAGACACACGCACATAAAATTTTTTAATGTTTTCATATTCTGAGTAGAAACTATAAGTCAATAATAATTTGAAATTTATCATTCATTTTAAAAACCTTAATTTATTAAATGAACTTTCACACACTTTCACTTTCAAAACTTGTTTGTTTTCAGTTTATAAATACCTGATTTCTACAAAGAAATTTTATATAAATTTACAAACTTTATAAATCGACGAACGTTTTTATAAATTTAAATGTAACTATTGTAATTATTATTGAAAATTAATGGAAAAACTATTAGAAACTTTGAAACAAGGATTAAAGAACATCTCAGAGCCTTAAATAGCAATAGTGAATTGGAATTTACAAATAATTAATTAGAATGAGCATAAATTTGATATAAATACAGTGTTAAATATTTTGCATTCAGGTTATAAGGTTTCACAGATAAATAATTTAGAAATTCTTGAAATAAGAAAAAGTTTTAATATTAAGTCAAACATAATTAATAACCAGGTTAAATTTATAAACAATCCTCTATTAAGTATTTTTCCACTCATCCATTATTCTCCTTCTAATGACTATGTAATTACCTAATTAATTCTTCTGACTCCCCCTCCCTTTCCAACTTTTTTATTTTACCCTTTCATAATGTAAATCTACATTTAAATTTATTATAGGTACAAGTTATCCTGAATATGAGAACATGGTTCTTGAAACATGTTGATATTTTATTTAATAAAGTGGTGAAATCAAATGAACTTTGATTTTATTTAATTCAATTAATATGTTACCACAAAGTGTAAACCTTCTTTCAGAAGAACAACTGCTCTTCAAAAAATTAATTATTGTTAGTAGAAATGTAAAGGGAAAGAAAAAAATTATAGATATTTGGGATTGTAAAAGTGTGTTAATAACTTTCACTGATATGAACCGTAATTTTATGAAAATAAAGAAATTTAAAAAATATATTTATTGTTCTTATGTCGAAACGCTCGAAACTACATTCATAGTCATTTCAATTCTAAAATAAGCATTTTCAGCCTATATTTCGTTATCATTACGCATTAAACTACGTTATCTTTTCTGAGAATATTTTATTATTAGAAGATGCCGAACAATGATAATATACGGGAACTTTTTAGATTTCTTTCGATAACATTTTAAAGTTTTTTCTCGGTATTGGTACCGTTTACTAAACTTAATGGGAAAATTAAAATTCTTTAAGCTCATAAATATTATTTTTCTTTCGGAGCATATACAATATCTATCTATATCTCCAAACACCAACGAGCGCCAAAAAAATGTCATAAACGCGAGTATCCTATTTGATATTGTAAATTTATACTATGATAATATCGATGTATTTTGCAGAACTAGTCGCGGCGCGGCGGCTCAGAACCTAGGGGCGTGGGTTCAGATTAGGGAATGCAAATCCGCTGTTTTAAAATCCGGATTTTAAAGAACGGATTTTGTTCCAGTACGGATTTTATGGATTAAAATAAAAGCACATGAAAATCGAATCAAATGATTTTTTAAAATTTTTTTGTTAATTGGAATTATTCAAACTAACTATTATGGTGTTATTCTTATTAAAATAATCAGTCTGTGACTCGCGTGCTGAGTAACGTTAATAAAATCATCAACAGGTACAAATAAAAATAAACTCTGAAGAACAAAAATAAAGACAAATAGACTCCTTGTCAAATTATTAAACATAAACAAAAGTAACAAAACAATTTAACTTCACTTAAATCAAAATAAAAACAACGTAAAAAAACTATGCCATTTTGAGACATAAAAATGTGACCTCAAAAATAATAACATGTATAAAATAAACCTAAATAAAATAACCTGCTGCGAATTCGGTTGCACATAATTCCTGCTGCGGAACAAGCACGCTCTGATTCAACGCTTGTAACCTCCAGAGCCGATAGACCAACACCATCTACATAGATAGACTCGACACTCGCGAGACGCGCGAACAGCAAACTCGCTCGTTTCGATTTGTATGTTAAAATTTCTTATTATTCAAATAATCCGAATTCGATTTTCAAATCCGGATTTGGAGGTCTAGTAATAATGTGCGGATATCCGGATTTTTAGAATTATGGATAGTCCGGATTGCATTCCCCAGTTCAGAACTTACAGCCTGTGAATATTACTTTTATTTTGTTTGTTTAGCCAGGACCCAAAGCACTTTATTTAGCGAGACTCCATAATCTGTCGTCAGGAGGCGCGATGTTAATAGTGTGTACGTGTGACACGTTAGGTTGTGATATGGTTGATAATTTTATAACATGAAACAATGATAAATCGTCATTTCCACATTGAAAAATAGCTTTAGGCGGAATTGTCTCAGAAATTCGTCTCGGAGATTCATCTCGTAAATTCAGTAAATGCAATACAGAGTTGAGCACGATGTGAAATGTGATTCATCGCTCATGTATTTTGTACGAGGAGTAGAACGACTCAACCGGTACGCAGACCTCTTACCATTTAAAGCCCAGTTGTTTCAAGTTGGATCAAAGTAAAAGTTCGTTTAAAGCGTACATTTTTGCGTTCTCCACTAATCAAACGATCCGTTTCCGTAAATATCTATGCTTTAAACGAACTTTTATATTAATCCAACTTGAAGGGCCCAAGAAGGACAATCGAATTAGTATGTGTAAGCCGTGCGCACGATGCACGTTGTTTTGTTGAATTGGTGTTTACGGGTATAAACACCAACACAGCGAAACAATGTGACTCGTACGCACGACTTACACGTACTAATTCAAATGTCTTTCTTAAGGCGGTACATACATTTTTCAAGCTGTCAAAGTGGCGATATGTGTCGGATAGATCATGCTACTTCAATACGAGATCGAGACATGAACAAACGTCATATCAGATAAACCTTGCAAGAGCATATTTTTTACGTGTCCTTGTGAGATAGAAAGGTTGCGAGGAAACGAGACAACCATATGGAGTATCGACATATAAAATATATGGGAACGCAAGTCATGCTCGCGTACCATTATTAGAATTTTAAATGTTTTAAGTCTAGAATATAAAAAAGCGTATGTATATTTCTCCAATAATTTAGGTGTTGTAAAAAAAAGTAAACAACAATTTTTCTTATATCACTGTTTTTTAATTTAAAACTTTTGTCGAATAAGCAGATTTAGATATTATTTTGACTTCCGACTGAAATGTCAAAACACCTGTGAAAATAATTGAATTTAAATAATTTTTATTTAAAATAAACAAAAAAACTACTACAACAATATGTATTGAATTAAAAATAAAATTAAAAACCATTTATCTATATTTTAAAAATTATCTCGTAAATTAATATCTTACTTGACTTTCAAATAACAATGACATCAACACGAATATATTGAACACAACGAGTAGTAGCAAGTCAGCAAAAGTGACATGCGTTCAATGTTAGGTTATGAGTAGAAATGCAATTTAATACACAACTAGTTAAAAAAAATATTATTATCGGCGATGAATAGATTGCTTTCTAATATATAATATGATATTATTTTGAACTAAAGTCAAATTTGGCATAAAAACACGTTTTAAAGTGATTTTTTTATGAAAAAATGATCGGACTACATGAGCGCGTCCGCCTCTCCCGGCTGGCGCGCGGATTGTGATCTGCAAACTGCTTAATTTTTTGAAACATTTCATACTATAGAATTTTTATTTTTAAATATTAATTAACGTGATTTTTATACAAAAATTAGCTTTTTAATAGTGAATGAAGACTCAAAGTGCGAATATAGATACAATATATCGTTTAAAATCATCTTTTTATATGAATAAACAACATTTGAAAATGACCAAAAATCGTAAATATTTAAGCATGTTTGAAAAATGATATCTTTTTTAATATTGAATATTTCTTAATTTCCTACGTACAGATTCTAGATAATTAAGTAAACTTTATATGTATGAAAAACATATTATGCTTACATACAAATTTTAAACGAATCACACTTTGCCCGGGAACATTAAAAACGTTTTTTTGCCGCGGCCTGTGGATTAATGCCTATATTTTTCTTAATTATTGTAAATAATGTTCAGTTTATTTATCTTTTATACAAGAACAAAGGTTCTATCTAAGTTATCGCCCTAAAAAAATTGCAATCTATCATATACATTCTGATATAAATGAATAATAAAAACCCAGATTTTCGTAAAAAAAACGCTGATATATGCATTTGCAGTGAATGTACCGCCTTAAATAGAAAAAGATCTACCGACGACAAATCTTTGAGATTAGAAATCACTCTCATCAGAAGGATCATGGCCGCGCCACTATTGCTTTCTGCTAGTGTCTGTGTTTTTTTACAAAAATGTGGGTTTTTATTATTCATTTATATCAGAATGTATACCCTAGACTGCAATTTTTTTGGGCACTAACGTAGATAGAACCTTTGCTGTTATATAAAAGTAATAAACTGGACATTATTTGTAATAATTAAAAAAATATAAGCCTTAATCGACAGGCCGCGGCCAAAACATCGTTTTTAGTGTCCTAGGCGGCATTCATTTTTTATGAATATTTATATGTACGCATAATATGCTTTTTTATACGTAAGTATAGTTCATTATCTAGAATTTTACTCAGGAAATCAAGAAATATTCAATATTAATAAAGTTATAATGTTTTAAATTTGCAAGAAATTTTTACGATTTTTGTTAAAATGCTTTTTACTGTACTTTGAGGCTTTACTCCCTTATTAAAAGTTATTTTTTTAATAAAAACACCTTAATTAATATTTAAAAATAAAAATTCCAAAGTATGAAATGTGTCAATAAATGACGTAATTATAAAACAGAATTTCGTTGCCAGCGGCGTCATTTATTGGCGCATTTACTTTGGAAAAACGTCGAAATATGCATTTGCAGTGTATGTGCCGCCTTAAGGTCCGAATTCAGAGTCAATACATAGATGATTTAAAAGCCTAATTTACAGTATAAAGTAACATTTTGAAGCGTACCTTAACCTTTAAATCATCTGAGTATTGATTCTGAATTCAGGCCTATGTGCAGGCGAACCCTTTATACGTAGGTACCAATTATTTATGGGTGGAAAATTTTCGGGCAATCTTCTATATTAAGCGTTTTTGAATCTGTGATTGTTGGAAATTTTCTTTCTGTACTATTAATTTGTATGTAGTATTCTTTTAAATAATAATCATATTATCTGTACTCATATAAAAGAGTACATTTTGAAAATGAGTCGTTGAGTTTCAAAATATATCTAACCACTATTTTTATTTTTTATTACATTAGAATGTCAATATATTTACTAAGCCCATATCTAAATTTTAAATACCAATTAACTATCGTAACAAGTATCAATCTTTAGTCATTTCTTCTTAAAAATTAGCTTGAGTTTCAAAACAAACCTGTATCCAAATTTTTTAGAACAAAATATGAATATCTTCATTGTTTAATAAAAAAATTACATTTTAAATTACCAAGTACTTTATTTCAATACATCCCTGACAAAGCAATTGATATATTTATTTCCTTGCAGTTCATAATCAACCTTACCTACATAATCCAAATGCTCGTATTTCAAAAGCAACATAAATCCATTTTATGGTTTAAAAATGTACCTAAGTCCGTTTAAAAATTTAAAATAACTCACGAAATAATTTTTTATATAAAAATCAAGTTATTTGAATGTTTTATTTTGAATTCTTTGTTCCATTAATTTAAATTTCATATAATTAATGTTACCAATAAATAAGATGAAAAACAGTTTTCTGTAATTTGCCAAAAAAATGGTTCATGGCATGGTATAGATTTTCGACTTCTTAAATGAAAAAAACATTTTATTACTAACACGTCAGAACAATGTATGTGTAATAGATTACAAAATCAAATTTTTTCTTGGAAAACCATTTTTCTTGGAAAGTCCGCTTTTCAGATATATCGCATATCTTACTTAATACGCTAATTCGATTGTGTATAATTCACGTGAATCGGTGTATCAGTAGTTATCCTTGCCGCGGTCGGTTGACGGTGTGGGTCAGTTCGCAACTGAATTTCGATCTTACATCATGATCTTACATGACTTACATCATGGTCACCTTTGAGCTGGAGTTTGAAATATTTACTCTAGTAGTTGTAAGGGTTGAAAGGATTCAGAACAAGAGAGGTAAGCGATAAGATTGACCAACCATGATGGATAAATGATCAGAGAAACTAAATACTCTAAGAAAGGTTTAAAGCCGAGATCAATGAAACCAAACTATAGTAGACCACATTCAAAAGAATGTGCGCAAAAAATATGTGTGTTGTTACGATGCAAAAAAACTAACCCATAAAAACCAAGTTTTTATTATACTCCCTTTCTTTTTAAAACATAACAACAATTAAAGACGAATTAAAACATATAACATTACAGAAATTCAATATATTTCTAAAATGTCAGATGTTTTGAGCTTTGATAAGGCACTTCATACTTTGAAGATTAAATTCTAAAAACATTTGTCAGTCAATTTAGATTTTCGAAATTCGTAGTGAAGTACCTATTATGTATACCGACGGAGTAATTAAAATTTAGAAAATATTCCGCGACGTTATCGGGCCGCCGTTGCTAATAATCAAACTTTTCTAATGATTCCAATTTGAAAAAACCAATAAAATTTCTAAAAATCCGAAATTATACTATAAATATTAAATTTTTTTAACGTTAATTTGATAGATCTTCTTGATCGTTGCCACGAGTCTACCTGCCAAGTTTCAGCTCGATTGGATCACGGGAAAAGGGTTAAAAATCGATCCAAAGTTTTTTCGACGGCAAGCCGGCAAGCAAACAGACGCCACGAGTTAAAAGAAAGGAAGTAAAAATGAATACAAAAGAAGTTTTTCTAGTAAGTAAGTAACCTTTTTTAAACTAAAAAAAATATATTTATTTGGAATATGAGACTTGTAATACGGGCTTGCCAGGCAACTTTCCCCGCTTTCTTCTTACCGGACAAAGCTAGAGAATGGTCTTTTGATTGTGGTCCATGCAGCGGTGGGCAATTTGAGGACCACGACATGCAGATATGAATTCACTGTCTCGAAAAAGAATACAACGTTTTATTGGGAAAATAGGACGATAATACAGGTATGTTTTATTATCGCGTTTGTAAGCTCTACCTTATCCTAAGTACTTCCATATCTCTGTATTCGTTTTTGAAGATAAGATAAATACACATTTCCTGAAAAAATACGAAGAATTTACAATTAAAAGATATACGTGCGGAGTTATGTTCAATTCCACAAATCTGCAACAGACGTCAGTGATTCGGCAAGTGGCGTAGCGATTATCCGGACGATCTGGGTCTAAAGCTCGCATTCAGAGTCAATACTTAGATGATTCAAATGTTAAGATACTCTTCAGAAGTGTAATTTTCAGTAGGTACAAAATAACGCTTTTAAGGCGTACCTTAACTTTTAAATCATCTAAGTATTGACTCTGAATTCTGACCTAAGGCCTCGGCCTTCATCTGGCTCTTTTCTACGAAACGTCAATAATTGTGCCCTTTTGCTGGTTTATAAAAATGTGCCTAAATGGCTCAGCACTGTTAAATTAGTATTGAAATATTTTATATAATTAATAAAGAAATGTAAAAAATAACCCATAAAACCAAGTTTTTATTATACTCCCTTCCAATCAGGTTTCGTGCCTACTGTATGCGTCGGGCTCATTACTCTTTTGTATTGATTCCAATTTGAAAAAAACATTAAAATTTCGAAATATCCAAAATTATACTACAATTATTATTTAATTTTTGTAACGAAAATTTGTTAGATCATTTTTATCGTCGCCACGCATCTGCCTGCAATGTTTCAGCTCGATTGGATCACGGTAAAAGGGTTAAAAACAAGCTAAAAATCAAAACATACAAATCCGCTTACAATGCTACAAAAATCTGAAAGTTGATTGTGGCGTAGAGAGTTGTCTCTTATTTACGTCATATTCGTATAACCATAAATAGGAAAAGGTTATGATATTTGATTTTATACTTGTGGTTAGCAAAAAGAACGAAAGTGTCACCAATATATGTGTCACCAGCAAAGTAACTACAGAAGACTGGCGATCGCTTAGAGAACTCTCGAGCAGATTAAAAAATAAGTTTCTTGACCGACAGATATATAAAATAATGCTGAATCCTCTGGGCCACCATTGACGTATAATAATATAGACACGTTATTCTCATACTAGCCGGCTTTCATATGTAGCAAATATCACATTGAAAGAGACAACAAATCACGTAAAAATCAGGTAATTTGAAGTCACGGTGACTAATATAACGTACTCATTCTTACAAAAGTGTACGATAATGTGTTCCTTTTCCCCCGGGACTTTTTTCGACGTTACGTCGCGCCCAATCACAGAGAAGGTACGTTCAATAACGAATGCAAGTAAGGCAATTAATTACCTTACTTTAAAGTTGCCAAGATTTCATGCTTGTATTGTACAGTGGGGGGAAGTTTGCGCATGTACCATTCCACCAACGAGACCCAAAATTTGTCTTCTGCGCATTCACCCACTACGCCAAAATTTTTCAAGAAGTTTGCCGGCAACTGTATCTACAGTTTATTATATCATTGGGCACCAAGTTGTGATTTATCATTCACATCTTTATTTTAATCACATAAGTGTTATTGAGAGCCCTTGTAAATTACCCTGGCAATCGGAATCCCGATATACCAATTCCCGTCAGACAACAATCCTGACTGTCTAAATCTTAACAGACGAAAATACCGCGACAAGCTATTTTAACCTCGGTGCAAACGAAACATAGATTAAATTAGGATTAATTTTTGTCACCAGAGTGTATGTGACCTGTCGGGATTACGACTGTCAGGATTGTACCACAAACCTGCCCGGATATACGGGGTTATTTGGAATACATTAATAACTTCGCAGGACTATATTCCTGCCTTGATTATGAGTCGAAAATGTTCAAGCTATCATGATCTAATATCAATAGTTATGGAGATATGCGACATCAAAGTTTGCATTTTTTTCTCAATATTTCTAACTTATTTTTTGTAAAACGTTGGACTATCATTACAGTAACTTATATCGAACCTGAAAAATCCATTCCCTTTAATACAAGTCAAATAAAATAATAAAAACCTTCGAATTCCAATTGGATTTTTTCAAGGTCTTTATTATTTTATTTAACTTTTATTGAAACGAATGAATTTTTCATAACCGATATAAATTACTGTATTGATACATCAACGTTTTGTAAAAAAAAATGTCAGAAATATAAAAAAAATGCAAACTTTGATGTCGCATATCTCCATAACTATTGATATTAGGTCATGATAGCTTGAACATTTTCGATTCATAATCAAGGCAGGAATATAGTCCTGTGAGTTTATTAATGTTTTCCAAATAACCCTGTATAGGCTATACTATACATCATGACAGCCCACAAAGATTGTAAAGTTATGGGTTCATTTAAAGTTTCTCCGTGCGCGGTAATTGAATCCGAATTTTTAGAGTTCCATAAAACCCGAGTCGAGGCGAAAAGATAATAAATTGGTAGATAAATCTTAGCTGATTTGAAGTGATCTGATATGGATAATCAGAGCTGAAAAATAATATGCGCTTGAAATGCAACGATTCAAGTATTTTGCAGAAGTAGTATAAAATTATACTTACAGACCTGTAATCGAAGACTCTCGACCGTTACTTGCTTACAGATAAAATCAGGTATTAAATTCCACACGGTTGCGTACAGTTAATTAAGTATAATGTATTCAACAGTTCCAGGAATAGAAACTATCGAAATGTTTAGAATAATGATGAGATAAAACTAGCTGAAGAATTAGAATTATAAATTCACCTTCTATAAATCATTGAATTTAGATAATCGTCTGGTGCAGGGTGGTGTTTGATCAACCCAATATACCTAATCGTATGGGAAAAGAAAATTATTGGTCTTACTAAAAACCTTCCGTTGACAGTACAACATACACAACCGGATATCGAGAAACCCGTTTACCGGTAAACAAGGAAAACTGTATTACCGGAAAATAATAGGTGTACCTATAAGTAATCAATTATTTTTGGTGTGGAATGTTTGCTTCAGTCAAGATCAGTAAAGTGAACGTGTAAAGACGTGTTTTATACGCAATATTATAATCTGTGATCTTGTGACTTGTGACAATTAAATTTAATTTTTTTTATTACTCTGTTGTAAAATGGCGGACAATCAACTTACTGAAAACATTGCATGCTGTTTCATTTTCTATCAGGTGTTAATGCAACGGTTGCAACAAAGAAAATTTGTGATGTGTATGGAGACGTATTGAAAGTAAATAAGTGCCAAACTTGGTTTAGAAATTTTTCTGATGGTGACTTTGACTTGTCTGATAGCGATCGAAGTGGGCGCCCGGTAGGGTTTGATAATGACGCTTTAAAAACACCTAGAAGCACATTTTTCTTGAAAGACTATCAACCAGATGGCAAAAGGTCCTAGTAACGATGGAGATTAAATCGATTAAAAATAAAATTAAATGTAGTTAAATTCTTTTTATGTTGCCGCTTAAATAATTGATTACTTATGGGTACACCTAATACATTTCTAAGTACCGGTATTTTCGTAATATAAAAAATTATAATTGTACATTATATTTTTAAACGACGATATTACATTGCGATATTTGCAGCGGGCATAAGATAATGATGGACCCCAGAGTTTTTGATTAGTTTGCCTAAAAATTCTCCAAAAATCCCAGGGAAATATTTAATATTAGCATTTATGTAATTATCTTATGCCCGATGATGGACCCTGCTATGGGATACAAAACGTCGGGTTTTAGGTCGTTATACATGGTGTGTACTATTGATTTACCGGAAATGTTGCATGCCTAGATGACAAGATTTAAATTCTATAGGTACTTCAATGCAAAATATCCAAATACTCGTTCCCACGTTCTGTGTTTCAATCAATTGTTTTATTTTATTGTAATAATTCATTTATTATATGGAATTTACTCATTTTTTGTTCAATAAATCATCAACCCATTGCGAATTTCTTGTGAGCGGTAATATATAAAAAATTTTTTTAGTAAATTCATTTAAAAAAATTTAAGCCTGATCTTTGATAGAACGCAATTTCAGGAAAGTATCGAATAAATTTTACCCCGAGAATATTTCTGCGCTCTAATGAAAGAGAAGACGAGTCAAAAAATGGAAAAACGAGTTAATGAAAAAAGAACGAAAAAAGAAGAAAGAAAGTCGATACTTTTCCGTTAGATGACTAAAACTTTATGCAGTGTTATATTTCTGCCTTGATTATGAGTCGAAAATGTTCAAGCAGCCATGACATAATTAATATCAATAGTTATTTATGGAGTTATGCAATATCAAAGTTTGCATTTTTTTTCAATATTTATGACTGTTTTTTTACAAAACATTAAACTATCATTACAGTAACTTATATTGATTACTAAAAATTCTTTAGGTTCAACACAAGTTAAATAAAATGATAAAAAAAAACTGCATAATTTGCAATTGGAACGTTTTCTAATTGGAATTGGAAGGTATTTATATTTTTATATTCGATATAAGTTACTGTAATGATAGTCCAACGTTTAATAAGTCAGAAATATTGAAAAAAAAAATGCTTACTTAAATTTCGTATATCTAAATAACGGCATGGTTGCCTGAACATTTTCGACTCATAATTAAAGCAGCACTATAATCCTGCGAGGTTATTAATGTTTTCCAAATAACCTTATATAGAAAAAAGATACTGCAACTTTGTTTTGTTGATACTGCATTCCTTAAAATTGTTATTTCCGACGCATCTATCATCAACAATAACATCAAGCTGTCATATTATTCAAGTGCTCTGATTTAAATATATTATTTTGATTGGAATAAGATTCTATAATACTGAAATCAGTGAATTTGTGTACGTGAATTTCGCAGCCGCATGAAACATTCATAATTATATAATTATAATTATAAAAATAACATTTAAAAGCAATCTGTAGTAAATCACTAAATCGAAAACGCACTGACGATAAAACCACACAAGTTCTTTTCTATATTCTACAAGAAATCAAGTTTGTTAAGTGTTATTTATTATAAATAAGAATCGGTAATCGTCATCTTCATAATGAGTTCAAAATGCTCATCATGTTCGGAAACCGCGAGTGCCGGGAATCTATTTGTGTGCTCCATATGCAAAGGGTCATTTCACTTTGCCTGTGGTGGGATCAGCGAGTCGGGTCAGAAGAGACTGAACGCAGAGCGTCGCCGGCTACTCAAGTGCACAGACTGCAAGAAGATAACCAATCAGGCCATATTGAATACGCCGACCACCACCGCGGGGCCTCAGACGGCAGGTATAGTAAACCGACCGGACGCGGACTCCCTAAAGTCGGTTCAAAAATACATAATGGAATTTATTGAAAATAAATTCCAAACGGTTAACGACACACTGCAAACATTCACCTCCAAATTCGATGAGTTGTTCAACCTCTTCAAATTTTACTCTGAAAAAATCAATGAACTTGAAAACAAATTCACGGAATTCGAGAAAAAAATAAAAAGAGCAAATGAATTGGAGAAAGAAGTAGATGATCTACGAAAGACAATAATGGACCTACGTCACTCTACAAACAAGCAGGATCAATGGGCCTGGCAGAATAATTTGGAAATTAAAGGAATTCCGGAAAAAAAAGGAGAAAATTTGATCGACCACATCCATAAAATTGCTGAAACGGTTGGATTTCCCCTGGCTGTCGATGATCTGGACTTTGCCGTAAGAGTATCAGCGAAACCACCTAACAAGAATAAACAAAAGAATATTATTCTTAAATTCGTCAGAAGGCACACACACAAAGGACGGACTTATATCAGCGATACGAAAACGACGGGGTGTCTCAACCACAGACATCGGCCTCACTGGAGCAACACAAAGAATCTTTATCAATGAACATCTAACAGCAGAAAAAAAGAAGCTTCTCTTTGAGGCTAAATCTCTCGCACGCCTTCAGGGTTTTTCTTACTGTTGGACGAGAAACTCAACTATTCTATTGCGACGGAACGACACATCACCCCCCATCCGGATCGAAAGCGAGCGGGACCTACAGAAGATAACTGGATTATAATTGCGCCCCACTCCAAATTAATAAATTTTCGTATACCATCTCCAGACCTAACTCCCTTCTCTCATTTCCTTGAACTCCCCTGTCCCTACCTAACCCGATTCCACAGCGGTCGATCAACAGCCGTTTTGCTCTGTATGGCACTCTGTGAGTACTTCCAATACATAAATATCATGTGCATCACACGTCTCATTCTAACCTTCGGCTTATGGCGATAGAAATAATAACAATATTTCTACATATCATTATCATCATTGTATCGGTCTCAGTCATCCACACTTCATATACATATTCCTCCAAAATACATACTTCTTGCAAACGCAAGCGCACTATATCCCTTCTGAATGTTTATACACTTTGCCCCATTTTATTATGTTCTACTTATTACCCAGTTCGCTACATACATATATACGGTATACTTCTTTCTATTAATTTATATTTACCCAATTCGCTATAAATTACACCTTATTACAACTTTAACTGACAATGACACAATGTCTTGATATATACTTTCAAAATGCGCGAGGTTTACGCACGAAAACAGACACATTCCTAAATAACGTTGCATGTAACCACTGGGACTGTGTGGGCATAGTAGAAAGCTGGTTAATAGGTAACATTAATAACTGCGAAATTTTTGACACTAGATATTCAGTATTTAGGCGTGACAGAGACTATTCCCTAACCGGCCAAAAACTTGGAGGAGGTGTAGTTCTTGCTATAAACTCAGACCTCAATGCAGTGGAACTATCCCATTGGCGGACCGAGGCAGAAGATATCCGGGTATGTATCCCTATCACTTCTAATACCAAACGTAGCAATCTATATATCTGCTGCGTCTATCTTCCCGGCGGACCCTCGCAATCTTTCCTTCTGCAAACATTCCATCACCAATTAAACAATATTATTGAAGGCTCTACTCCCTCTGACATTTTTCTCATACTCGGCGATTTCAATCTTCCTGATATTTCCTGGGGAAGTATCAGCAATAATAAATATCTCCTTCCAACCCACTATACAAAGTCACTGAGCGGAGAGTTCTGTGATACAATAAACTTCTTAGGCTTAAAACAATTCAATAATTCAATTAATAGTTTGGGTAGAATTCTCGACTTAGTTCTCTGCAATCACAACATTATAGAAGCAAAGGCGAGTGATGATCCACTAGTTGCAGAAGACGCACACCATATAGCGATCAATATAACTCTTGCAGCTTCCGTGGATTCTCCCTAAATAAACCAGCTTAAGAAAAAAGTATTACAATTTCGAAACGGATATTATATAACAATAAACAACAAGCTTAACACGATGAACTGGGATTCTATTTTTGAAGAGCTCAACACGAACGATGCAATATCTCTATTCTATGATATTCTTGAAAAATTAATCGAAGCACACATACCATTCAAATACATTTGGTCTAATAAGTATCCCCCGTGGTACACGCCATCTCTAATAAAAATATGCAAGGAAAAATACAAATATTTAAAAAAAATCAAATTGTACAAAAACCCAATTGATTACGAAACTTTTTCCCTGTTGAGGACCAGGCTGAAAAGATTGTCAAAGTCACATTACAGTAATTATATCCAAAGAATAGAAAATGCAATTACATCGAACCCTAAACAATTTTGGTCACACGTGAAATCAAAAAATGAATCATCAACTATTCCAAATAAAGTCATATACCTCAACCAAACCTCAGTGAATAGACAAGATATTTGCAACCTATTCTCACAATACTTTAAATCCATATTTACTCAAAATACCTCAGGGGCACGGCACACCCACTCTCTATAGTCAACTTTGGCCCGGCTGACATTAAATAAATTTCGATAAACCCAACCGTTTTACGAGATCATATAAATAGTCTAGATTTGAATAAAGGCGCAGGGCCTGACGGTATTCCCCCTTCGTTTGCACATGCATGCTCTTCCAGTATCGTCTATCCACTCTGTTTAATTTTTTATTAAATCCCTTAATGAAGGTACCTTCCCGGATCAATGGAAAAATGCGCACATAACCCCTATTTTTAAATCTGGTCAAAAAAATGACGTAACTAACTACAGACCAATCTCAAAATTGTCAATATTCAGTAAACTCTTTGAAAAAATAATCTATACCCAGATATTTAGCGCCATAAAGCCATACATTAATCCCCAACAACACGGATTCTTCGCGGGAAGATCCACTGTCACCAATCTACTAACCTTCACGCAGTACGCGCTATCCTCAATGGATCAACGAGCGCAAACCGATGCCATATACACAGACTACAGTAAAGCACTTGACAAAGTCGATCATGACATTGTAGCTGATAAACTGATAAAAATAGGAATCCACGGTGACCTACTAAGGTGGCTTATTTCCTAAACTACCAACAGAAACCAAGCAGTTGTCATCGGCGGTCTTAAATCTGACTGGGCTCGCATATCCTCTGGAGTCCCTCAAGGGAGTTTACTGGGTCCATTACTGTTCATAATCTATATAAATGACATACAAAACTGCTTTCATTTCGCTAATTTCCTACTTTATGCGGATGATATGAAGATTTTCGCAAAAGTGAACTCCCTAGACGATTGCCGAAAAATTCAAGAAGATTTTAACCGCGTTTCTGCCTACTGTCATATAAACAAACTTCTTCTTAACGCAAAAAAATGCTTTCAAATGACATTTTCCAGGAAAACCAATAACATTCATTTTGCCTACTCAATAAACAACGCTCAACTAGAAAACAAATGTGAATAAAAAGACCTCGGAATAATTCTCGACAGTAAACTTATTTTTAAAGCGCACTTTGACCATATTATCTCCAAAGCCTACAGTATGCTGGGATTCATACTTCGAACCTGCAAACAATTCAAAAATCCTCACTCATTAAAAATTTTATATTATTCCTACGTTCGCAGTCACAGTCACTTTGCATCTCAGGTCTGGAATCCACAACAGACAACATACATTGCGAGAATAGAACAAATTCAGAACAGGTTTTTGCGTCGCCTCAATGGTAAATCCGGCATATATTTCGACTCATATATGGAAGCAATGGATTTCTATAACATGAGAACCCTGGAACATAGAAGAGCACGAGCTGATCAAATACTACTCTTCAAGTTACTTCAGGGACATATTGACTGTCCCAGCCAATTGGAGCTGGTTTCTCTCCACACTCCATC